>CBVK0100912027.1:0-10329 GCA_900067695.1 Picea abies | reverse complement strand
AATTGTGATAATGCCTTCTCTCTCTCTCTCTCTCTCTCTCTCTCTCTCTCTCTCTCTCTATATATATATATATATATATATATATATATATATATATATATATATATATATATATATATATATATATAGCTTCTTCTTGGCTTCATTGATATACAAGGGTGTATAATACTCTAGTTAATAATTTTAGCTTATCTAGCCTTTTTTGGAGACTAGCTTGATAGTGCATCATTGGATTTTGGCACATTCTCTTTGTTTATTTAGATCTACATTTTAATGTATAATTGAAGTTGTGTAGCCTTTAGAGGACACGTTGAATTAAATGTGTTCTCCATGTGCGATGGTTTCCATTGTTCGAGGTCCTTTTCTATCTCACTTCTCCGTGCCTTATACATTGTACATTTTCTATAATTATTTGTTTCCTCAAGTTGTTGGTTTCCCCCTTGTGCTTAACTTGAGAGCATAGATTATTAGTATTCAAATAGAAGTATTTTGCCATGTTAGTGGTAGTAGGATACTATTTTCACTCTATTGTGTGGTGTCAAAAGTAAGATGAAGTTTCTTCACATGTCTCTAAGATACGTTAGAGCAATTCATTGGAGAATGATTGGTAGTAGAGGACATTGATGCACCAATATGTTGAATCCCTATTTGGATGAGATCGGAGTACAACCAAGTTAATCCTACAATTCCACAAATTGAACTTCCTCATTACTTGATGTGGTCTCAAATGGGGAACAACCTTGGTACGATCAACTTGCCCAATCTCGAAGAGGTTCACACCCTATTTTATACCCTTAATATTCAAAATTGGTTTATTTGGAGGATAAATCCTATTCAAGGTATGAGTCACAAATGCAAATGTATCATATGGATGTGTAGACAACGGATTTCGTCATTAATTAATTCACTGATGAAGAAAATAGATCTTTTACTACAAAAACCATGTTGACTACATTATTGGTGGGAATCCTAGTTGACAATGTACAAACAAAGAACACATAAGGGTGTGCAGTAAATTTGTAGAAGTCTTGTGTATTGTGTTGCACCCTTTAAAGTATTATAAGGATCGATATATGAAATAACAACCATCATGGAAGTGAAAAAAACAAATAATTAAAGATTAAACAAATGAGTTCCGCAACTCAATGTCATGTCTTAATATTTGAGTCATGGATCATCACTAATTTGAAATGGATCTGAACTAAGAATGGTTGTAAGACTCAATACCTACAAGATTAATTTGGCAAATAATGAAGGTTAGGAAACCATGTAAAAGACAATGCAATTGTGAAGTAGAATAAAACAAAAGGAAACAAATTGTTGAAAGGAAGAAAAAAAGGAGAGAATAGGTCGAGGAATGGGAAATGAAAGGTCAACCTGTTGGCCTTCCCATTACCCTAGCTCTCCTTATTTCCTCACAAAGGTTCATTCTCAAAGGGTATTTTTTCCTAGGAGAAGAGGATGGACATAGAGCCAAGAAAGCATTGTAACTAGAGATTGTTGAAATAGACAGAGTCCCATTCAATGTTAATTGTCCCATTTGGGTTTCTAGGGTAAATATGGTGCCCACTTTGTTTTGATTGGATTGAGTTTTTTGTGTGATTGTGCGTTGTGGATTCATGTTTTAGTTCTGGTTTTAATGGCTTCCAATGAATAGTGGGAGTGTAGATGAGAGGGATATCTAACCATTCTTGTGGATTTACTACATTATTAATTATCCTTGTCTAAAAGAGAGGATAACAAATCCATTACAACCATCGTAGGATGTAATTCCAATCCCAAAGATTGAAGGCTTTCATCTCATAGTCGTTGCACCTCCAGAGGAATTTTTAATCTAGTTTAATTCTAGTTGTTGGGTGAATTTCTCTTTCTTATAGGCTCAATATCCCCCATTGTCTACAATTTCACTCTCCCATTGAGCCATTACTCAATGCTTGGGTGAATTCAAATTTCCTTGGACCATTTTCCTCACCACCTAGGTGATGTAATACTTGTTGGAACATTTTTTTCTTCCCACGGGCCATATGTGGTCGTACGATCCATACACATTTACCTAGGGTGAACTCCTTTCACCTGGATAGATATTCCTTTACCTAGGCAAATATTTACCTTATTCTAGTTGATTTCTTCATTGTCAGAGTGAATTCTTTCCACCTTAAATCAAATTTCTCTCTTCTTGGATCATTTCTTCTCGTCTGGGTGGTTTCTCTCCCACCCATGGGTTTTACAGGTTGCACCCAACTAGGAGAGGTGTTACCTTGCTCCCTGGATCGTCATTTGATTGCCTAGCCATTTAATTTACATGTTGATTGATTTTCCCATTTACCTAGCCATCTCCTTCGGTTGGTCGACTTAATCCATTACTGGTATTTATTCCCTCAGTTGATTCCCACATACTTGGGAGAATTCCCTTCATGTGGTTGTTTTACTCACTGACTAGGGCAATTTATTTCCTCCCTACTATCTTGATTACTTGTTAGACCATATCAAGTCAGGAAACTATGTACTTGATGTTGGCTTTGTTCCTGGGTATTTAGTTGCTATTTTTTCACTTATCATTGGAGAGACAAGAATGTCCATGGGAGTGGAACATTGAAATAAAAGTATGTAATGGATTTCAAATATGTTCTTCTTGAATAAGCATATATGTTTCTTTTCCTTATCACTTATCAATTCTATTTCATCTTTGGCCACAAGAGTGAATAAAAAGATAATAGTCACAGTGGTGGCTTTGAAGTAAAGCTTGATTTGGACTGAAGATGTTGATTTTGGTTTTTTCTTTCCACATTGATTCAGTGGTGAAATATCCCGCTACCTAGTTTTATTGTTTTCTAAAGGAGATAACATGTTGCATATAGAGAAGAGTGCGGAGAGTGAAAATTGAAGAAGATGAAGAGATTCTTGCATCTCCAGTCCAAAGAGAAGAAGTTGTCCAAGGAGAGATATCAACACATGAGGTCTACATCACCAATAAGACATGCAACAGATTGATGCCAACATAAACCTATTCCAATGGTTGTTTTCAATCTTGCATCAGAAGAATTTCTTCCTGAAGATGTGCTAAAGATTACTGCACAAAGATCAATGATCTTTGGATGAGTTTTGGAGACTCCACAACGTGTTTACAAGCATGTGAAGGAACTAGAGAGTTGTTTCCATGTCAAGAAGCAGGTGATCTTAACAAGTGAAGGAAAGCCACACTTCCTTTCATGGGATTAATACATGATGGTAGTGTGTTGGGGTCACATTGAAGATAGGCCAACATTCAACTTGGATTCATTGGTTTCCAAGATGGTCTGTCTCCAAGATTGAGAGAGAGATGAGAATGAGGGTTAAGTCCAAAGTTCAAATTTGGAGATTGCTCAGAGCTAAGAGTCAATGAGAAGACTACCCGCTGAGGGAACAAGCGAGACAAGAACTAGAGCCATAAACAAGGAACAAAGACAGAGCCGGAGTCTAAGAGTCAGTGAGTAGACATATATGCTGAGGGAACAGACGAGTTAGAGCGCAAGGGACTAGAGCCAGAGATAGAGTTTGAGAGCCAATGAGAAGACTTCTATATTGACGGAACAAGCGATCCAAGAACCAAAGTCAGAGCCATAGCCAAAGACCAAAGCTAGTAGCTAGATCCACAAGCTAGACTCAATGTTGTAACCAGGGGCCAGAGTCAAATCCACATTCCAGAAAAGAAAACAAAGGGCACATGGATCCGTATTGGTTTCCTTGAGCTTTTGGAGACCAAAAGGTCTCTCAATGGGGAGGTGTGATCCAAAATGGATCCGAACCAAGAATGGTTGTAAGACTCAGTACCTAGAAGATTAGTTCGACAATTAATGAAGGTTAGTAAACCATGTAAAAGACAGTGCAATTGTAAGCTAGAATAAGACAAAAGGAAAAAACAAATTAATGAAAGGAAAAAAATAAAAGAAAAAAGAGGAGAATAGGTCGAGGAATGGGAAACGAAAGGTTAGCCTGTTGGCCTGCCCATTACCCCCGATCTCTGTATTTCCTCATAGAGGTTCATTCTCAAAGGGTATTTTGGCCAAGGAGAGGAGGACCGATAGAGAGCCAAGAAAATACTGTAACTAGAGATTGCAGAAATAGAATGAGCCCCATTTGAAGTTGGTTTTCCCATTTGATTTCCAGGGTAAATATGGTGTCTATTATGTCTTGAATTTGTTTGAGTTTTCTATGTGATTGTTCTTTGTAGATTCATGTTTTATTTTTGGTTTTGATGGCTCCTAGTGAATAGTGGGAGTGAAAATGAGAATGACATCTAACCATACTTGCGGATTTACTACATCATTTATTTTCCTTGTCTAATAGGGAGGATAATAGCTCCATTACTACCACCATATGATGTATTCCCAATCCCAGAGATCAATGGTTGTCATCTCATAGTTGTTGCACATGTGTAGGAGTTTCTTATTTGATTTAATTCTAGTTGTTGGAAGAATTTCTCTTTCTGACAGGATAAATCTCATTCATAGTTTGCAATTTCACTCTCCCTTTCAGCCATTACTTAGTGCTTGGGAGAATTCATATTTCCTTGGACCAGTTTCCTCGCCACTTGGGCAATGTCATACTTACTGGGATATTTACCGCTTCTCATGGGACGTATGAGCCATACACACTTACATGGGAGAAATCCTTTCACATGGATTGACATTCCTTTTCTTGGGATACATGGGAGAAATCCTTTCACATGGATTGACATTCCTTTTCTTGGGAGAATATTTACCTTATTTTGGTCGATTTCTTCATTGTTGAAGTGAATTCCTTCCACCCCAAGTTGAATTTCTCTCCCTGGATCAATTCTCCTCATCTAGCAAGTTTCACTCTCACCCACAAGTTGTACAACCTCAATACATCCCACACCCAGCCTGGAGAGATGCTCCTTGGACCGTCTATTGATTTCCTGGCCATTTAATTTACTTGTTGGTCAATTTTCCCATTTAACTGGGTGTTTCCTTCAACTGGTCGACTTAATCCATAATTGGTATTTACTCCATGAGTTGATTCCCACACCCTTGGGGTGAATTCCCTTCATGTGGGAATTTTACTCACTGACTTGGGCGATTTATTTCCTTCCTACTACCTTGATTATTTGCCAGACCATCTCAATTCAGGAAATCATGTACTTGATGTTGGATTTGGTTCTGGTTACTTAGATACTTTTTTTTTTCTCTTATTATTGGAGAGACAGGAAGGACTGTGGGAGTGGAACATTGAAATAAAAGTATGTAATGGATGTCAGATACGTTCTTCTTGAATAAGCATATATGTTGATTTTCCTTTGTCAACTCTATTATTTCATCTTTGGCCACATGAGTGAATAAAGAGCTCATAGTGGTAGTGGCTTCGACAAGTAAAGATTGATTTGGATTGAAGATGACAAATGTGGGTTTTTCCTTCCACATCGATTCAGGGGTGAAATATCATGCTACCTAGTTTTTTTTTTTTGAAGGAGATGACATGTTGCATGATAAGTTGATCATCTAAGAAGGACTTGTCCAACTAAATATTTCATTCTAGCTAGAGGAGTGAAGTTGATTCAGTGGAATGAACTTATTGATACTTCATTTATTTGACACATTGATTGGCAACATCAACCTTCCCATTAAGAAATAGACTTTCTCACCCCCAATTGGATATAAAGATTGGCATTCTTAAGGGGATTTGACTCTGAATCAACTAATCCAGAGGTAGGATATACTAGATTATATGTGTGCAAGATCAAGCATTGAATTGGAGTAGTGGTCCAAATCTTGAAGGCCCTTGGAATTATAAAAGTTATTGCATGCTTATATATTAGTGTTAGTGAATGAAAGAAAGAGAAAAGAGAAGCCATGGGAGAGTGTTGATGGAAAGTGGTCTTGACATTTCATAGTACATTGAGCATATAATCTAGAACTTAGAAGACCCCCATTGACATACTAGATAGAAGGGGTATATATTATTATCGCATTGAGAGCTAAGGTTTATTTGCCTTTTCATTTTCATCTAGCTCATTGTGTGCAGGTTATGTGGAGAAAAAAGCCAACTAATCAATCCAGAGAAGAGATGGTTGTTGAGTACAAACTCCCTTGAGAACAAAGGCCTTGCAACTATGAAAAGAGCAGATAAGAACAAGATCCATGTACAGAGTAGAGAATAGAGGCCTAGTAGCCTTGTTGCTGACAGAACATGATGTACACAATCAAGAATAGAGCTCAAAAGGAATTTCCACACATTATTTGTGTTGATGAAGCGAGTGGGCTATAAATCCCTCATTTACATATCAATAACAAGATCCTTAGGCTTTGTAGCATACTTCAACATTATATAAAAGTAGAAATGAATTTCCTTACCATTAAATAACTTGGACACACATTATGTATCATATGAGATTGAAAATATTTTTTTTGTTAAAGAAAGTGTGACTAATCAATCCCATAAAAAATGTTGTGCTAAGGTACCCATGAACTAGACAATGTGCAATACTCAACACTATGCTAATAAATGGCATACAACTAGTAGCATATTGTTCTTGAAAGATCAACATCCTAGAGAAGCTTGATAATATAAGAAACAATAGAATAAGCAATGAGAGAAATGGTGCACATCCCACAAGTCCACATATTTAAGTGAAAAATATCACATGAAAGAGACCTTGATAGTGCAATGGACATTCGACCAACATTGTAAGATAGAGAGATACAAATTCAACATTCAACACTACATTAATAAATGGCATACAACTAGTAGCATATTGTTCTTAAAAGGTCAACATCCTAGAGAAGCTTGATAATATAAGCAACAATAGAATAAGCAATGAGAGAAATGGTGCACATCCCACAAGTCCTCCACATATTTAAGTGACAAATGTCCCACAAAAATGACCTTGATAGTGTAAGGGACATTCGACCAACATCGTAAGATAGAGAGATACAAATTCAACATTCAAAAGATAGGATATTTAACTCCATAATACTCATTGCACAAATAGAGCAAGTCACCATGCAAATTCAACCTGTATATCTAAATGAGGAGAATGAACATCTCAATTGTGGGTGACCAATCAACCTTTACATTACATTTCATTTTGGGTTTTGAAAACTAGGAGAATCTCATCACAATAACAATTTAACAATTTCTTTATTATAGATAATTTAGTTTAGTTTTAATCTAAGTGACCTAGTTTTATGTTTGTTCTCTATATTATAAACCCAAATTGTAAATATCACAGTGCACCAAAAATTTAACATTTAACGATGGAACCCAATATAATAATCACATTTTCATATTTATTGCAGTGATCATCTTCTCCATAACCACATGATCTTGAGGTTGAGTCAATAAAGTGATTGAAACATTCCCTGGATATCCTTCTTTTCATTAACGCAGTATTCTCAAAACCTTTATGAATTATAATGCATATTCAATGATGTGATGTACATTTGAGAGGCATATCTATCTGTTTTTTAAGATGTATTGGAGAAAATTTGGTTAAAAAATGAATTTCCAAATCTTAATATCAATTTCATGTAATACAATATTAGCCAATCCAAATATTTTAAAATCAAAAGATCGTCGGTGGATGGAGATACCATATAGGGATGGCAAGAACCATGTTTGGAAGGGTGAAAGTAGAAACTATCTGGAATGCTTGGACTCCAGGTGGGGGGTAGAAAAAGGGGATTTGGGTAATGACTTGAGGGATTGTCTCCCAAACCGGGATTTTCCCCTGGAGCGGGGGGGGAATCTAGGATAAGTGGTGCAGTGGGGTTCTCAGGGAATTCCCAACGTAATTGTCCACCAACTGGGGGAACTTGAATGTGGGGAGGGGCCTCTGTGGGAGGAGTATTGTTTCTAATATCGGTTCCATTAGAAGATACTAAACACACTTGTGATGAAGGGTGTAGGAGAGGTGGTACTTAGTGATATACCCCAGGAAAAGAGGGGTCTTTAAAAATTTTGGGGCCCATGTCGATGACTGAATAAGTGTCTGAGCTAGTGCAGACAAGGGGGATAATGTTCTCAATGTTGGTTGAATGACTAGGTTCGTAATGTGTAATTTGGTCGATGGTGACGATTTTCCTGTTGCGGGGGAACATCATCATTCGAAAAACAAAAGAGGCTACCACCTTCATAGTGTACATGTAGCTACGTCCGAAAAAGATATTGTAATCAAGTGGCACGTCGATAACTTCAATGTCGATGAGGATGGTTTTTTCCCCAAGTTCTACAGGGAATTTTTGGAAGATCCCTTCGGGGGCTGATGGTCAACCATCATAAGCTCGCAGGGTGATTGAGATGGTACTAGCTAAATGGAGTCGATTTTTTTCCAAACTACTTTGGACATGATGCATATGGATGCACCTTCATCGATGATACACCGATGAACTACGATGTTCCGAATCTTAACTGGTATCTGAAAAGCTACTAGGGTGGGGAGGCATGGTTCTCCACTATCTATATCAAAGGTGACGAGTATAGTATATGTTGGGTTGACTTCCCCCAAGGCAGAAAGCAAGGATTTTCGCTGAGTTGGACAGGTTTGGAGGACCTCCAATACATACATGGCTATAGGATATTATGTTAAGACGTCAACCAGACTGTAGTTATGGGCTTCCCTAGCATGAGGATTATGTATGTTCCATCATAATGACATACGAGGTATATGAGGGTTTGGTTCAATGTTATGGTTTGGAATCATAAATGGTTGTCTGCATGTAGATGGAACCATTTCTGAGGTGGTTCGAGTAGATTCAGGGGGAACACCATACTGGCGACCACATGTTTGCAAATGAATCTCTTCTTCGCTGGTAAGGAGGATGTTGCGATCAACCATATTTCCAGGTTGATTGGGACCTGGGTTTTGATACTACCCCATTTGGGGTGGAGCAGGGTGTACCTCCTGTTGGGTATTCATCACGCTTTGGTGTGGAATAGGGTTTTACAAAATGACCTTGCAAGTATTGTTGTGGGACCTGTTGAAAGGCAGGCGACGCTGGAGGATGTTGTGCGTTCATGGACTCTTTCATTTGTTTGAAGTCGAAAATTTGGGGGAAATTGTGAGTATAATGTCCATACTCACCACAGAGATCCCAAGGGAAGTTAGTCTTGAGATTTTTGTTGTTATTACCTAGTCGTTTGTTGTTGTTGCCCCCTTGGGGGTTCTGGTTGCCCCTAGCGGGATGGTTTTGTTGGGGGTTATTTCCTCCTGGTCCTGAGTTATTATTGTTTTGGTGTTTTCCTTTCTTTTTGGAATTATTTGGCTGATGGATTAGATTTTCCATATTCAACTATTCAAAATTCTGAAACTATTGAATGGGAGAGGGATGAACAAAATTAACGCTGACATGGGGGTGTCCTTGTGGAGGAGCGACCCACTGTGGAGGACCAGGAAAGGAAAATATGGATTGTTTTAGGGAGACGATCCATATGGTGTATAGGAATTTGAAGTACCTCCACAACTTTTATGGTCACATGTAGGGGTTGGTGGTGGACCCACATTTGATTGAGGGATCATATGCATCTAGGGTACTGGTGGGGGTCCCCCCAACGACTGAGAGGGAACAACAGGATATGACTGTTAGTTAGTGGGGGGAGGATAATAAGAGAACCCTCTGTATGGTTTTGGATATTGAGGTGCACCATAAATAGGTGGCGGTTGGTTGTCAGGGTTGCGGTGTGTCATGGAACAAATCAACCCATCCGCAATGTGGGACATCCCAGGTTTGTCCTGGTCAAATAGTATGGGTCTATGTATAAGTAAATTGATTGAGCATAGATGAGGTAAAACTATTGAGCCTTGTTGATGTCTTCCTCTTTCGACTGAGGAAAAGTGGATGCAACATCCTTGGAAATAACAGAGACAAGTGACTTGAGAAACCAATCAAGATGTTGTTCTTTGGAGGTTTCAGCTTTGTACAAACTACGATGTCGACACCATTCATGGATGTGATCGGCTATATGGATAGAAATAGTTTGTTTTAACTTTGATAGAAGTTCCAATCTAGTATCATGACGAACTAGGAGTTGGAAAAAGGACAAAAAGGCGTTGGCCAATGATTCAAAGTTCACATGGGACCTTGATTTTTTGTCTACATACCATTTGGCTGAGGAACCCGTGAGAGTTCGTTGAAACAACCTTAAGAGGATGGAATCATCCATGATGTTGTTTGAAGAGCACCATAAGTGGAAGGTCATAACATGGTTGGTAGGATCATCCCCTGGTTTTCCTTCAAACTTTGGAATTTTTGAAGGTAGTTTGGTAGGCATATTCGGCAAAGTGGGATCATGCAAAATGGGATCATTCGTGAGTTTGGTTGAATCAGGAATGTT
>CBVK0100912026.1:0-10329 GCA_900067695.1 Picea abies | reverse complement strand
TCATTCTAAATGGTTTAAAGATTTCAATGAAAAATGAAATAGATATTCAAATAAAAAATTGAGTGTTTATCTAGAATATTTATTTACACTAATGAAATCAAAAGAAGAAAATCTTGAATATAAAATCTAATATCTTTAATTGAATATTTATGAATCCCTCTTTGGTTTTGAGCTTTTGCTTCAAGTTTTTCCTCCAATCTTCCACTTTGCCAACAAAGCTCATTTCACTATATTTTCACTCTACCATATTCAAAAGATACTTCACGTCTTTTGGAAAAACTATAGAGAATGTCATGAAAGAGTAACCAAAAGAAAGAATGTGAAGGGAAATAAGATCTTCTTCACCAAATGATGTTGTTCTCAAAGAGCCAATGTGGTTTCTCACTCCAAATAAGAACACGTGTTTGATCAAGGCATGACACAATTTTGATCTCTCTATACTAATAACCCATAGAATTTCAATGATATTTCAACCATCAAAATATTATGAGCTTCTCATGGCCATCCTCACTTTTATTTTATATTGATAATGTATAATATGTAATCATCATGTTTATGGTAGTTTGTAAATAATATTGTAATTAGTATTTAGGAGAAATATGAAGAGTAATAGGTGATTATCAAGAGTCAATCAAATATCGTGGAAGATAAACCAGAATTCATTTTGTATTGTATTTATGAATATCTTGTGTTAATGCAAATTCAAGTGAGGAGTTACTCATTCCCTACCCACACCTAGTCTAACAATGGTATCAGAGTGTTTTTTTGTTTTGACAAATCTGTGTTCTTCTCTCTACCTTAGCTCTTTACGTTCTTCATTGGCTCATAGCGTGCCATTGTGGTAAGCGGTTCCCTCTGCTAGGGTTTTTCTATTAGTCTACCATATTTTTTCTTTTCCTTTTGCTCTATCATTTCTTCTCCATATGTTGGTGTAACTATTGCTCAAACTTTACATTTCGAGTTTCCTCCATAATGTGGAATTAGGTATCATATGGTGGGTGATTACTGAGATATCGGGCCAACATTGTTCATGATCCTTCTCTTTCTTGGAGGTCCTAATTCATATTCCCATTTCTAGTTCGAATCCCGTCCTTCTCAAAAATTGTTTTACAGTTCTATAGAAATCACACACACACACACACACACACATAGAAGCAAAGAAACAAGAAAACACAATATCCAGAAGAAAAATGATGATCACTCTATAGACATAACATTCACACAATAGACACACCATTTTACGTGGTAAAATCATTAGCAAGGAAACATCCACGGGACAATGGGAGATCAATATTATATTTCTCAAACAAAGAGATTACATATGCCTAACAAGAGGATTACGTTCCATGACTTTTCCTTGCCTCTACGAGATTACATATTTATATCATATCCTCCACAATTACAACAAACTGAAATATTAAATACATGAACAACCAAAACTCTATTCTGGGTTGATTTGTTTCAACAATAATCAAAATAATAGGAATTGTCTTGTATGAATTTTCCGTAGAGAGATTATAGGAACAGTCTTACCCTATTCATGGATAATTGGTTGTCACCACTCAACAATATTCACCTTAACAAACATTTACCTGACCCCTTGCCCTAGTTTATTCATCACCTTTTCTGCAATCGAAGAGAAGTTGAACACCACTGCAACTTCTCTAACAGTACTAGTTTCATGAACATGTCTGCACAATTTGCTCAAGTATGGACCACTCTACCTCCATCAGTTACCTGTCTTACAAAATTATGCATTTTCCCACTTTGATATGTTGGAATGTTAGTCAAATGCACAACACTTTGACTACCACAAACCACTGTATCCTATACTTGTCCAAACTTACCCAAAATATCCTTTCATTCATTAGATACATAACCTGAGGTATATGTTCTCTTGTGAAAATATCTTGCAAGCTCCGAATCAACATAACCACAAACTAAATCATTGTAACCATTGTAGGTGATACTCGTTTCTCTAAGATACCAAAGCACCCATTCCCAATTCTCTTTACCTGGATTTTCCATGTGTCCACTGACAACCCTAGTTGTTGCATGTGAAATATTTAATCTTGACCATTTCATCGCATACATACTTCCTAGTGTACTATCATATGGTATATGAGACAAAACCTTTTCTTCCTCATAACCAGAACACAAACTTGAAGAAATCTTACAATGGAAATCTAAAATGATATTTATTGGTTTCACAATGTTCATACTAAACCTCATTGGTATCTTCTCCATATATTTTTGTTGTGATAACCACAACTTACCATTATTCCTGTCTTTGTGTATTTCTATGCCCAAGATTTGTTTTTCCACTCCTCGATCCTTCATCTGAAATGACTTGTCCAACCGAGCCATGAAGGAATCTAACATCTTGTACTATTTCCTAGGTACCTTTAGGCCATACAATATTGATTCCTCGAGTTTGCAAAAAAATCCCTCTTTTCGATCTTGAACTACTTCTAATTGTTCCATGTACATATATTTCTGAATGATGATTTTTTGGGAAGTATGATCCCACAATCTACATCCCTTAACTTCATCACCATAACCAATAGAGATATAAAATTTGCAAAAATTCAAAGATTGAAAGTCTAGAAGTAACTTACGATTTACTAGAACGTGCATCTTCTTCTTGCTCATATGGCCCAGTTATTGATGCCATAAACAAGTAGATGCACTTGCTTCTTCATATACCTATGTTTCTTCAGTACTCCCTTCCATCTTGTAAAGGTTCCCAATATTTGTAGCCTTCATTACCACCAAATTTCCCTCTTGTAAAGGTTCCCAATATTTGTAGCCTTCATTACCACCAAATTTCCCTTGGACACTTTTAGTGCTCCACCTCGACCTATATATTTATTATACCCACCAGAATCCAAAGATCCCAAAGAAATCAAACTCTTTTTAAGTCCCGGTACATGCCTAACATTTTCCAACATTCTTACAATATCACCGAACATCTTAATATTAATTCTCCCAATCCCAATAGTTTTACAAGAAATATCATTTCTCATGAAAATAACACCGTCATCTATAGATGAAAACCAACTTCTATGTGAACACATGTGATGGGAAGCACCAAAATATAACAACCATTCTTATTGATATTGTGAGATACTACAGACAGATAAAACTTCATCAACCATACCTAGACCTGATTCAACCGAATTTTCTTTCTTTTTGGATTCATCCTTAGATTCTTTCCTTTTCCAACAACATTTCTTGATATTCCCTTATTTGTTGTAGTACCAACATCTTCCCTTACACTTTCTACCTTCTGTCTTAGACCTAGATGTTCCACTTGACTCCTCCCCCCTTTCTATGGACTAACCTCTAGCCGCCATTGCTTCCAGTGTTGAGGTTTCTAAACTAGATCTTCTCCGCACCTCCTCAGACAATAGAGCTCCCACAACAGTAACATATTCAATGGTGTTTGTTGTGCTAAACCACATAAATGTGATTAAATGATTCCAAGATTCAAGTAATGAACACAATATCATGATTGCCATGTCTTCATCATCGTATTTTACATCCATACTAGTTAATTGACAAATTAGAGTATTGAAAACATTTAAATGATCGACAATTTTTGTACCTTCTTTAATTTGTAAGCTATGCAACTGCCTCTTTAAGTAGATTCTATTTTTCAAGGAATTTGTCATGTAAAGGATTTCCATTCTTCTCCATAAGTCTGTTGTCGTCTCCTCTCCAACAATGTTAAAAAAAACTTCATCTTCCAAACACAAACAGATGGTACTAAGACCTCTCGAATCCAGATCTTCCTAGTCCTCCTCTGTCATACCTGTCGGTCCCTTTGTCTTTCCCGCTAACTCTTTGTGAAATCCTTTTTGCACCAACAAATCTTGCATCTTCAATTTCCACAACTCAAAGCTAATTTTACTTTTAAACTTCTCCAATTTGAACTTACAACTCGACAACTTCACCATTTGATGCACAAAACATACACCAGATCCTAGAACAGTCACTGCAAATTTATAAACGAGACTATAAGATCATATATTTCTTAACAATAACCAAGCACTCTCAACCAAAACCTTGATGCCAATCTTGAATTCACCCTTTTTACATGAGCTAATAATAATTTTACAATAGCTATTCCCCCTTTTAATGATTCAACCTAAGCTTATAATCTATTTAAAAAAAATACCATAAGATTATAACCACAAAAAAAAATGACATGCTTTAATAAATGAACATAAGATTATAAAAAAATAGATAGTGAGATTGTGAGCTTCACTTCCCAAATAGAGGTATGCTTTAATAAATGAACATAAGATTATAAAAAAATAGATAGTGAGATTGTGAGCTTCACTTCCCAAATAGAGGTGGCTTCACCTCTTTTTTACTCCACTTGTCGACTGCAGTGTTCATGTACATGACGACCTACATCTACATGGCCAATGAAGTTTCCTCTGACCACTATGATCATTCTTTGTAGGTTTTACAAGAACTTCGCGGTAACTCTTCTTTCATTTTTCACATAGGCCTTCTTCCTGCTTATTTACAACATGGGATTAGATGAACTCCCTTCCTGGTATCAATTATTCACAAGTTTCTCTTTAGAGAGTGGAGGATATTTGTAGCTTGTTTTGTGATCTTATTCAACATAGAACTACCATCTCGACATACCATTTGAGACGATAATTCGTGTGGAGTGGAGGAATAAAGAAGAACAAGGAAATAATATCTATGAATATGTCTTCTAGCAAAGGAAAAGGGAAGGCGAACACTAATGATGTTGTAAATAAATTCCATAGTCTAACGAGGGATGGAAATGTGTGTTTCCACCCTTTTGTGTATGTACATAATGTGAGTTTTCTTGGTGTGGCTACACGATATTTGGACAAACTTACTTTTTGTGGACTGCATGAAGGAAGTAAAAGAGGATGTGGAAGAAACAATTTCAAAGGTAGGGGGTAGGCATAATCCCTATGAGAAATCCAATATTTAATGTGTCTACTGTGGGAAGAATGGACATTATTTAAGGACATGTAGGATAATATTAAATACAATCACTTCAATATGCTCATTATATTGCTTCCCATTGCAATCTTGGAGTAGCTAAAGATTTTTTAACACTTCATTTTCTTCTTGGATGATTGACATAGGTGCAACATGACATGTGACCTTTTGAATGTCTCGATGAAAAAGTAGACGACATAGTTTATTTTGCAGATAATCAAGTCTCAAAGCTTCACTAACACCATCAAGATTAAATTCCCTGGACTCTCAGATTTTTTTTTCATGATGTGCTCTATCTTGAGTTGTGAAGGAACTTGCTATCTCTTGTGCACATTTGACAACAAGGCCACTCTATTCATATCTTCGATGGAAAATTGTGCACATTTGACAACAAGGCCACTCTATTCATATCTTCGATGGAAAATTTGAAATAAGGAAGGATTTCCAAAAACATGGCCATCATGACAGGGGTGGAAGATAGAAGATCGTTGAAGTTGAAAGGGAGATCTTCTCATGCAAAGAATTCATTGTACCTCTCTCACCATGATGAAGGTACAATTTCATCTAGTCTCTTATGGCATACTAGATTTGGTCACATTAATTATGAAAATATTCATTTATTGAAAAATAATGGTGTTTCTGGATTTCCTACTATTGAATCCCATGAATTTGAAGAAATGTGATGCTTGTATCTTTGGAAAGAATAGAAAACAACATTTTCATGATTCCACTTTGTGCACATTTGACAACAAGGCCACTCTATTCATATCTTCGATGGAAAAGTTGAAATAAGGAAGGATTTCCAAAAACATGGTCATCATGACAGGGGTGGAAGATGGAAGATCGTTGAAGTTGAAAGGGATATCTTCTCATGCAAAGAATTCATTGCACCTCTCTCACCATGATGAAGGTACAATTTCATCTAGTCTCTTATGGCATACTAGATTTGGTCACATTAATTATGAAAATCTTCATATATTGAAAAATAATGGTGTTTCTGGTTTTCCTACTATTGAATCCCATGAATTTGAAGAAATGTAATGCTTGTATCTTTGGAAAGAATAGAAAACAACATTTTCATGATTCCACTATGCTTGTATCTTTGGAAAGAATAGAAAACAACATTTTCATGATTCCACTTCTAGAGCATGTAGAAAACTTAGATTGATACATTTTGATTTGTGTGGCTCCATGCATGTTTCATCTGGTAATGGCAATAGATATATCATGAATTTTATTGTTGATTACACTAGGTTGTGTTAGGTGTATTTTGAAACTTTTAAAAAATTTCATGTATGGATCCAAAATGAAGCCCAGTCTCATATTGGATCTCTTCATGTTGATAATGGAAGATAATATACATCAAATGAATTTGAAATCTATCTCTTCCAGCATGGGATCAAGCATCAAACCAATGTTCCATAAAATTCTCAATAGAATGGTGTAGCTAAAAGAATGGACATGACTCTTTTAAATATGGTTCACTCCATGATGTTTTCCAAAAATCTAAATTAATTTTTTATTATGATGTAATTCTATGTGCAGTTTATGTGAAAAACATGTGTCCATCTCATGCTCTTGGAAATAAGACTTCTCATGAAATGTGACATGGACACATTCCTTTGGTGAGGCATCTCAGGGTCTTTGGTTCCACCTTCTATGCCTTAATTCCTAAAGAGAAAAGAAACATGCTTGATGCAAGGAGTCAAAATTTCATCTTATTTGGGTACTCAAACACCACCAAGTCATATAATCTTTATAATGAGATAAACAATAAATTCATTCTTTCCAGAATGACAAAATTGTTCAGAGGCATCTTGATAATAAATTCATTCTTTCCAGAATGACAAAATTGTTCAGAGGCATCTTGATCATCTAGATAAATTCACTCATGTAAAGTCATATCACGAATTTGATGATGAGATCTCACATATTGAAGGGGGGGGTCCCTATCTTGGATCAATATATGGAACCTCCTTTGGAAGAACCATCTCGCCCTCATGAAGAATTTCCATCCACTTCATCAGAACCTGAAGTTCATTTGGATGATGTGATTGACAGGATTGAAAGGTTGAGTCTTGATGAGAATTAAGCACCATCTAAATCATTTGAGAAACCTATACCATATTAGAAAGGTCCACCAAAGTGGCTCATAACGACACTTGAAAGTGTTCATCTCGATGAGGTCAGAAAGATAGGAATCATAAATTCAACCAAACAAAATGAAGTGATGTAGATAATTCAAATTCAGGCGATGTAGATGATATGGATGTTTCATATGATTTTATTTGAATTTATCTACTAAATTTGAACTAATTTCCTTTGAAGAAGACACTTCTCATGATGACTGGAAATAAGTCATGCAGAAAGAGTATGATGCTCTCATCAAGATTGGGACATGGAAGTTGGTGGACCCTCCATTCAGAACCAAATCAATTGGCTACAAGTGGGTCTTCTAGAAGTACAAATAAGATGGCTCACTTAAAAACAACAAAGAGAGACTCATGGAAAAATGATTTTTACAAAAAGAAGGTGATTATGAGGAGATCCCCCCCCAAACAAAATGGGATACCATTTGTACTCTATTTTCCTTGGCAGCACCGAATGGATGGAAAGTTCATCAAATGGATGTGAAGACTACTTTCTCGAATGGAGACTTGAAAGAGAATGTCCTCATGTCTTATCCAAAAGGTTTTGTTGTGAAGGGACAAGAAAACTAAGTATGCAAGCTCATTAAATATTTATATGTCTTGAAACAAGCACCACAATCTCGATATGAAAAGTTAACTGAGCATCTTATAAAACTGAATTTCAAGAACTTTAATCTCAATGATGCAACTCTATTTTTCATGAAAGTTGGAAAAATTGTGGTATATCTTGTAGTGTATGTAAATGATCTGTTGACAACAAAGAACAATGATGCAGGAGCATCCCCTTCAAAGTAAAAAACACACGTGTGGAGGTAGAAGAATGACATCTCAGTAATGATAGAGTTTCAAATCAATCATTTAACTGATAATTTAATCTATTGTTGAGGTATTTTTGAATACAACATTTTAAAATGTAACTTGTTTGTAAAGTCTTGAAGGACTGTAAGAAAAATGTAACTTGTTTGTAAAGTCTTGAAGGACTGTAAGAAATTGCAAATATGGAGTGTCGAATCTATCTCACAATAACTAGTAGTTATTGTACTAGGACAGAGTAGGTAATAGATTTGAATTTGAAATGATAGATTTCAGAATAGGATGAGAGAGCTCATGGAGTGGTCCTTAGATAGTTTTTCAGTAGTGTATTGTAACATATAGAATGTATGAGACATAATAGAGAGATCAGTAGAGCAGAGTAGAGTAGCAGAAACACTATGTATTTTTTTTTTTCATGAATGAATAGAGTAGACATAAATTGTCCCAAATCCTTGGACTATGTTCATTTCATGTGTGATTGAATGAATGTTATTCTGTGTGTATGATTTGTTATAGTTCATTTCATGTATGAGTGTTCAAGAGATTAATTGTATGAGTTAGTGACGAAGCTGGTTGAGTTTCAATCGTTTCTCTTCTGATACTTGTATGCAAGGTGTGCATCTTGAACACAAGGAGTGTGTCGATTGAGTCTTGGATTGACTCAGAGAAAAATAGAGAGAGAATCAGAGAAACTTAGACCAGGTGCAAGGTGTGCACAACGTCAAGAGGCCATAAAGCTTTGAAGAACTAGCGCAAAAGAATGCTAGGTGGGAGAGAAGCATTTTAGTTTCAAGAAAATCCTTTGAACTGAGTTATTCGAAATCCCAGGAATGCAAAGTATGCATGGGAGATCGAAATACTTTTAAGGATATAAACTCAGAAGAGATAACACTTTTCACGAGTGTTGACGAGGTCCTAGAGGTGGATTCATCAGGGAATAAAGATTTGGAACCTTTAAAGGCAGATAAATCTTCCAAGGTGGAGAGATATCATAAGCTCAGGAGGAAGAACGCCTATGATCGTCGGATCATAGGGAAGAAAATCGACAACTGTCAGATTAGAAGAAGTGTGCAAACCTTATCACTTCGCATACAAAGGAGAAAGGTTACTAAGGTTGAAACTTGAGATTTCTCCGGAGACCTGGAATAGAATTTCGACCATCCAATCAGTGGGATAGATTTGAGCCGTCAGATCACTGGAGGTGAAGACCAAGCATCAGATTACCAGGAGGAATCACAATCGTTGGTTACTAGAAGCTCAGAAGGGAGAGAATCTTGAAACTTGAGATTTCTGAAGCCCGAAGTGTCAGGACGCCGAGGTGGGATCTCAATCATCCAATTGATCAAGTGTGAGCCGTCAGATATCACGGGCACACAAGGAGTCAAGTTGAGACTTGAAATACCCAAAGCACGGATAGCCGAAGGGCCGTGAGTCATTGATTTGTGAGGAGACACTTGTCAGTAGATCTCGTACTCTGGGAAAAGTTGAAGTAATTTTTTAGTTTGATAATTGAAAACGTCGGAGCACGGAGACTCGAAGTCCCAGAATAAGATTTGGGTCGTTGCATTCAGAGGACAAGTGGTGAGAGATCAACATTTCGCTGACTCGCAACTCGAGAAAGACAAAGGGCAGCATCGTAAGGATTCGTGAACCCGAGTTCGCGATTTGGTCGTAGCCATCGATCAATGAAGGAGCATGGACCATTGATTTTCCCAGGGAGATATTAAGGAATCAGACATTGGGATAAGAGAGGTGAGTGATCCTCCAACTTCACAAAACGTGAAAATATCGATAAGTTCTTGAGGTTGAACCCCGAGTCACAGGCGGAGGTCATATGGAGGGAGAAGCTAGAAAGTGCTAAGCCTTGTCGGAATTTCAGAGATCAGGAGGGTCGAGGTGACTCACACGCAAAGGTTCGATATGGGATTTCACGACGCACCTTTTGATTTGGCTTGTGGTCATAGGTAGTGGTCATGTGGAGAAGGATAAGGGAGGAGCTAGCAAGTGCTAAGCCCCTATCAGAATTTCAGAGGTCGAGAGAGTCGAGGTGACTCGCATAGAAAACACCCGATACACAAAATCAAGAAACGCCTTTTGAGAGGCGTGCAGTCACAGTTGGTGTTTGCGTGGAGGGAACTCATGCCCAATGCTTGTTTGCATGGGTGTAGTTCATAGAGGACCTGTGGATTTTTTTAGTAGAGGTTCTAGCAGGGACCCGAAAGAGCTAATCCAGCTCAGTTTAGTGAATATTCAGTGACCAAGAGGTCGATAGACCTTGTTGAGGTAGGGGGTTGCATCAGGTGGTATCAGAGCTCATTTTGAGTTTGTTTGCAGACAACAGACAAAAGGAGAAAGGAGGAAAGTTGGTATC
>CBVK0100912025.1:0-10329 GCA_900067695.1 Picea abies | reverse complement strand
TTAGTATTTATTTGCCTTCATGTAATATATCCCTCCTCCACATTGACTAGGGATTGTGATATAGGTTATTCCATGGTGTCAAGGTGTATGTGACACTTATACGACACTTTATGACACTTAGGGCGATGTACCTAGGTGTGAAAATTTCATGTGTAACAAGTACTAGTGATATTTTCCAAAACTCATTCAAAATCTGATTGAGGTGTGATTTCAGCCCATAACCACCACCTTGGGTAGATAAAACCTATAATTGGCCACTAAGTCACCTCAATCAAGAAAAAATTTTATATTTTTGGCCTTACAAATCAGTCACATGTTGGATTTTTTCCAAGGGTTGGGAGAACCAAGGATGCATGCACATAACAAATGGACATCGGCCTTCGACCCTTCATAGGTGTCTCCCTTCCTTATGGTGTAGGAATTCTTGATTGGGAGGATTTTGGTACCCTATTTCAAAACTTTTTGAGTTTCAAAGAAACAATAATGGGGATTTATTTGGACACCTATCCCGAAAATCATAACTTAGACTACAATTTTCTTTTGGTGTTCCTCCTATGCAGCTTAGAAAATGTGTTGTTTATGATTTATTTTATGATGTGAAAGTAGGTTGTGAAGTTGGGGTCATGGGCCATATTCATTGTTTAAAAGTTTTGTGACCAAAATATTGTCACTAAACAAATGAATCCCTTCTGATCCTCCAAGGTCACTTATGGGCGCGGTTAGAAGAGAATTCTATGGTTTCAAGTCTCTAGTAAAACAACCTTTTGAATTTGTGGTGATGTTATGTGCAAGAAGTGAAAGTGTGTAATGTTTTTTAATAAGTTAGTGAGCAAAGTTTTAACATGTGGACATCACTTGGTCCTTTTCAAATCTTTCTTGCTTCTAACTTACTAAGTTTCACAAACAATCCTTGCAAAAATTCTAAAATCCCTAGGTTACTAGCATGGTGTACATGTGATTCCTTACTCTTGAAATTTTAATCCCCCTAGAATGTTATATAATCTAATAAATCTTTGAAACTATCCTATATTGTAGGAATGTAGGGATGGATGGGCCCTTACATAATCCTTAAAATTCCTAGGTTGTTTTCTTTAGAAAATTGAAACTATCCTAATATTGTGCACATATGGGCATGTGTGGGCCCTTACAAACATTTTAGACTATGTTTCAATAAGAAAAATAAGAGGTATTGATCTCTATTAAAATGGTTGATTTAGTTGCATGAATGGGCAAACTAAGAAGTATTGGCCTCTCCTAAAGATTGATTTTTGATAGGGAGATGGAGGTTTATTCGAACAATATATTTTTCTGATTTCCAAGGTCACATAAAGTGTTGGGCGCACACCTATTTTGAGAAGGAAGTACCCATAAAAATTTTAAGATAAGCTTTGGTTTGAGTAGGTGGATCAATAATACTTTAAAGAAAGGAAAATACAATAGATATCACTATAGATCAATGGTAGACCATTGGGGTATAGAGTCATAAACAATTTTTTCATTGAAGGAATTTAAACTCCCTACTAGACAAAATATTTGTACAATTATGAAAATAAGAATAAGAGAATAAAATAAAGACGAATATTCACTAAGCATAGATCCTCTCTGCAAAGATAATTTAGATGTATTTGAACAAAAAACAATGATAAATAGGCAAGCTTACAACAAATCCTCTACTGCATCAGGAATCTATCAATCAAATGAAAATTTTAATCCTTAAAATTAGAAATGTGTTCAAACAAGATGAAGAATAGAATAGAGAACATAGAAGACAAATATAATCAAACAACTTATATGAATCTTCAATAACATATAATTTACAGCTACATTCCCCTCTGACTTACAAACTAAAATATACAGTCATAAATATTTCTCAAAACCTCCTTCGGTCTTGGGTCAAACCCCCCTCCTCCTTGTCTTATCATTCATCTTTTGTATTTATAATCAAAAAAATCCACCACTACTAGGAGTGTGAGAAAAATTTCATATCCTATGGATTTCTAGTGTCGTATGTCTTCTCATGTCTGTTATGTTCCTTTTGTTAAAAGGAAACTCTGATCAGTATGGGCCTGCAGGAAAAACTGTCCCATGTGGTAATTCAGGCTGACAAGTTTTGTCTCACCGGTCAAACCCTCCATGATTCCATTAAGGGGGTATTCGATGGTTCAAACACCATTCCTTCTTTCATTAAATGATTTCTCCTTAGGATCGGGATGAGACCTAACACCTAGGTTGTTGCCATGCATTTCTCTCGGATTGGGCCCTATATAAGCACATGATTGTAGAATTTTTCAAGGGTGGTTTGGATTGACACTGCTTCAACCCTCGCAATTCACCACCAAATGCCACGTACTTCTTTCACTATACCATGGTTTTGATTACGGGACCACTCTAGAATTTTATCGTTCGAGCATGTTCCGTCCCCGCAATGAAGTGTGGTCATTGATATCCTACAATATATGATCTGGGTAATCCAAATTTGGCACTTGGAGCTTCGAATGTTGAGCAAGAATATATCCCCAAGTAATTTCTTCTAGTTGACATGGAAACCTCTCGCTACTTTGGGACTTCAGGCTTCGAGAGATTTTTAATACAAGAATGACTATCTCACGAAGTACTTTCTTTCATTTGATGTGGAAGCCTCTCATTACTTCAGGACTTCGGGCTTCGAGAATTAAGATGATGAAGGTATCAATTTATCTGAATGGGTGAATGACTGAATAAGAGAATTATTTTAAAGATGCATGGTCCTCGTTGATTTCAGATCAACAGTCCACAATTACTTCGGGAGTTCAAGCTTCAGGCCTTTTCAATGCATACTTCTTACAATCCTCCGTAGTGTCATATCTATGAAGTGATAGATCTTCCCCCACGTGTGCTCCTCTTTTGGAAGACCAAGATTCACTTCAAGAGTTCGTGTTTCAGGAGTTTTCTTCTTCTTTCTCATGTAATCCTTCGAAGTGTCGTATTTCTGAAGTTTCATATCTTCCTGCATGGGGCCTCTTGATATGGACAGTCTGGATGAACTCTGGGCTTTAGGCCTTCAGGATTCCTTTACTCACTTAGTTTCTTCTTGCTTCCTCCTGGAGTACGATATCTCCCGACATGTGTCCCTTGCTTGAATATCAACGATCTTGAGCGATTGTGGGCTCACAACTTGCATAAAATTTAACTTGCTTCCTAATCCCCGAAATGCGTCTCCACTGTGAATCTATCTCCAATAGATTTGATGGTCATGACTTAGTCTTTGCTTGATCTAATGGTTGATCTTTCTCTCACTTAGATCTTATGGCTCATATATTCACAACACCTTTGAGTTACTTTTGTCACTGAAGATGTTTTTGCTAACATCAAGCTCCAAATGGGAAGGGGGCATCTGTGTGAGGCTTCCAAGAACCTTAGCAATTCCAATTTTCTTATCCGTTGAGCTGTGGAGTCACCTGTGTAACCAACCTCTAAACACTTCTAATAATTTCTATTTATTCAAGAAAATTGAAGGACCCGCTACAAACTAAGGAAATAAAGGCTAAGGAAGATAGCTTATTACCTGCTGCAAACTTGAAATAAAGTAAATTCTAGAGAAGTGATCTTATTTCCTACATTACCCTACCTATAAACAAGTATATAATTTGGTCAAGTAAAAGAAAATTTCCACAATAGCCATTCAAGTAATTTCAAGACTGATATGATCTTATCTATATCATTGATCAATAGATAAAAACAAAAATATACTAATAGTGATAGAGAATCCTTCAGAAAACCATACTCACCTGTGAATGTTGGTGAAATGAAATCTGATATTTTCAGAAAATATGAAAAACATGACTCCAACAAAGCTACAAATGAATCTTTGAAACCAAGATCAGAAACCTACTGATCCTCAGCAAAACACTGCTCATCCATGGATGCCTCTATGCTTGAAAACTGATAACCTTCTTTCTTTTTCATAAGAAGATCTTGGTCATCGGGGGATAAAATTTCTTATTTAAAATAATGATCACAACATAATTTAAATCATACTAATAATGCTCAACTAGGAACATATGATTATCTATCCGATCATTTGTTACCTCATGCTCAAAATATTTCAGAAACTGATCATAAACATGACATGCATCCCTATCTATAGAAAAATCTGAGCATACTGAAGGATCTAGTTCCAAATGTAAAACATGCTTACAACCTTGATGTTGTTCCAGATCTCATTTAGAATCACTATCTTTTTTGTGAAAATTTGAAATATACTGACAATATTCTTGTTGCTCATCTTGTGCGTACATATTTTCAAAATATACTCGATCTCAAATCTTCTAACTAGCGTAGATGTTCTCCTCGACTTCTTCAACATCCTCAAATAATCATTTTAATAATGAATATTTTTGTTCTCTCAAGAGAATAACAAGCTCTGAATGCTGAGCCATTACATAGTACACCATGGCAACAGTCTCGGAAGGTCAGAATTCCACTGGCATGTTATGATAAGCACTATAAAACCTCATGTTGAAGACACCCAGGGCTTCCTCTTCCCCTCTCCTCAAAGAATAAAAATTAGCCAAGTACTGATCAAGAGACTTGTTCTCACCCCAACACTTTAAAAAGGCATTGCACAAATTGATCCAAGAACCAGTGGAATCATCTCTCAAGCACTTAAACCACATAACAGCATCCCTGAACAAATATTTGGATAACAACCTCATTTTAACATCGTAATGAACTATCTCAAACTGATCAACAAAGTTCTCAAAGGCCTCCAAATGCCTCTCATATGTAATATGATCTTCTCCAAAGAACTGAGGAAGATACCCAAGGAAATCAAGAGGATAAGGATGAAGGTGATATGCCATCCTTAAAGGTTTAAACATCCTGTCTCTGATTCTAGTTTGAAAACTAGTGAGGTGGATATGAGGCTTAACAAGATGATGGCAAGGTTCAATAGTAACAACAGAAGGTGATGAGATAAGAGAAGACCATGAATCAGTTCCAACCTCCTCAAGGTTACTAGGGTGATTCAATTCAAGAGGGATTTCAATACAAAGCTCATCCTTACGAATAGGCTAAGGTGAAGATACAAGATCAACATGTACAACACAGGAAGAAGGAAAGTATTTGTCTTCCAAGGATGGATATATATAGGAAGGATAATGATCATCTGAATAAACAAAGAAGAGGAAAATCATCTTGATATGTAAAGGGAAAGAGAGAAATGAGTTGATAAAGAAAAACAAGAGTTCATGGAGAAATATCATAATCTCATACCTGGTCATCCCCTTTCATATGGTCATGTTTTTGTCAAGAGGATCCTCCACAATGGAGTCTTTGATTGTGGAGTCGCCATGTAGATGATTACATTCAATATTTTGTGTCCCTCTCTTTTCTACCATCAAGAGTTGGATCTATATCATTCTCCCAAGGAATATATCTTCACTTCCATCCCCAAAAATGGTGCCATTAATGTTAGCACTAAGAATCACCCTTAGACTGCAAGAGGATAAGCCTGATATCATCAAAACGTTTAAGACAATATTTGGTTTGAGTAGGTGGATCAACAAGAATTTAAATAAAGGAAAAGACAACATATATCACTGAAGATCAGTGATAGACTATTGGGCTATGGAGTCATAATTTTTTTTCTCATTGACGACATTTAAGATCCCTATCAGACAAAAGATTTGTATAGTGATGAAAAGAAGAATAAGGGAATAACATAAAGAAAAATATTCACTAAGAAGAGATCCTCTCTGCAAATAGAATTTAGATGTGTCTGAACAACAAACAATGATAAATAGGCATGATTACAGCAGATCCTCTACCGCAACAGGAATCTATCAATCAAAGGAAAATTTTAATCCTTAAAATCAACAATGCGTTCAAACAAGATGAATAATAGAACAGAGAACATAGAAGAAAAATATGATGAAACAACTTATATGAATCTTCAATAACATGTAATTTACAACTACATGCCGCTCCGACTTACAAAATGAAATGTACATTCATAAATATTTCTCAAAACCTCCTATGGTCTTGGGTTGAACCCCCCTCCTCCTTGTCTTATCATTCATCTGATGTATTTATAATCAAAACAATCCAACACTTCTAGGAGTGCAACCTAACCTTCCTATCCTAGGACTTTCCAGTGTTGTGTGTCTTCTATTGTTTATCCTATTCCTTCTGTTAGAAGGAAACTTTGATCAGTATGGGCTTGAAATAAAAACTACCCTTTGTGGTACTTCGGGTTGATAGCTTCTGTCTCACTAGCCAGACCCTCCATGCTTCCATTAAGGGGGTAGTCGATGGTTCAACCACTAGCCCTTATTTCATTAACTGATTTCTCCTTGGGATCAGGATGAGGCCTAATGCCTAGGTTGTTACCACATGCTTCTCTTGGATTGGGCCCTATATAAGAACATGATTGCGGAATTTTCCAAGGGAGGTTTGGATCCACACCGCTTCGACCTCTGCAATTCACCACCAAATGCCACATACCTCTTCCTCTATACCATGGTTTCAATTGTGGGACTGCTCTAGAATTTTATCGTTCGAGCATGTTTTTTCCCTGCAATGAAATGTGGCCATCAATATACTACAATTTGTGAACTGGGTAACCCAACTTTGGTGCTTGGAGCTTTGAATGCTCAGCAAGAATATCTCCCAAATTACTTTCTTCTGGTTGACGTGGTAGCCTCTCGTTACTTCGGGACTTTGGGCTTTGAGAGATTTTGAACATAGGCATGACTATCTCCCAAAGTAATTTCTTCCTGTTGATGTGGCATCCTCTCATTACTTCATAACTTTGGGCTTCAGGTGTTTAGACATTGAAGGTCTCAATTTCTTTGAATGGCAGAATAAAAAAATTATTTCAAAGATCCATAGTCCTCGTTGATTTGAGATCAACGGTCCACAATTTCTTCAGGAGTTCATGCTTTAGGCATTTTCAATGCATAGTTCTTACAATCCTCCAGAGTGTCGTATCTCTGAAGTGAGAGACCTACCTCCATGTTTCCTCTTTTTTAGGATGACCGAGATTCACTTCGGGAGTTTGGGCTTTAGGAGTTTTCTTCTGCTTGCTAGTGAAATCCTCTGAAGTGCCTTATTTCTGAAGTGTTAGATCTTTTTGCATGTGGATTCTTGATATGGATGGTCCATATGAACTATGAGATTCAGGCCCTTAGGATTCCTTTACTCACTCAGCTTCTACTTGCTTCCTCTTGGAGTACGAGATCGCCTGACACATGTCCCTTTCTTGAAGATCAATGATCCTGAGCAATTGTGGGCTCACAACTTGCACAAACTTTAATTTTCTTCCTGATCCCCGCAATTCCTCCCCACCATCGATCTCTCTCTAATGAGATCTGATGGTTGTGACTTAATCTTTGCTTGATCTGATGATTGATCATTCTCTCGCTAAGATCTTACAGCTCAAATATTCATAGTTCCTTTGAGTTACTTTTTTTGATGTAGATGTTTGTGCTAACATCAGGCTCCAACTAGGATGGGGGCCTCCCTTTGAGGCTTCCAAGAACCTTATCAGTTCCAGTCACCTTATCCATTGGACTATGGAGTCACCTGTGTAACCAACCTCCAAAAAATGCTAACAATTGCCATTTATTCAAGAAAACTGAAAGACCTGCTACAAACTAAGGAAATAAAGGCTCGAGAAGAGACCTTATTACCTACTGCAAAATTGAAAGAAAGAAAATGATTGGGAAGCGAACTTATTTCCTACATTACCCTACCTCTAACCAAGTATGCAATTTCGTCAAGTAAAATAAGATTTCCATAATAGCCATTCATGTAATTTCAAGACTGAGATGATCTTGTCTCTACCATTGATCAATAGATAAAAACAAAAATATACTAACAGTTATAGAGAATCCTACAGAAAACCACACTCACTCGTGAATGTTGGTGAAATGAAATCTGAAATTTTCAAAAAATATGAAAAACTTGACTCCAACAAGGCTGCAAATGAATATTTGTAACCAAGATCAGAGGCTTGTTGATCCTCAAGAAAAAACAGCTCATCCATGAATGCCTCTTTTCTTGAAAACCGATAACCTTCTTGCTTTTTCATAAGAAGATCTTTGTCATCGGGAGAGACAAGTTCTTCTTTAAAATAATGATCATAAGATAATTGCACAATAGAATTTAAATGATACTCATAATTCTCAACTAAGAGCATATGATTATCTATAGAATCATTTGTTACCTTATGCTCAAAATATTTCAGAAACTGATCATAAACATGACATGCATCCCTGTCTATAGGAAAATCTAAGCATACTGAAGGATCTGGTTCCAAATGTAAAACATTCTTACAACCTTGTTGTTGTTCCATATCTAATTCATACTCACTATCTTTTTGCTGGAAATTTGAAATATATTGACAATCTTATTGTTTCTCATCTTATGCATGCATATTTTCAAAATATAGTTGATCTTGAATATTCTTGCTAGCATGAATTTTCTTCTCTACTTCTTCAACATCCTCAAATAATCATTTTAAGGATGAAGATTTCCTTTCTCTCAAGACAAGAACAAGCTTTGAATGTTGATCCATTACATAGTACACCATGGCAACATTCTCAGAAGGTTGAACTTCCACTGGCATGTTATGATAAACACTATAAAACCTCTTGTTGAAGACAACCAAGGCCTCCTCTTCCCCTATCCTCAAAGCATAAAAATCAGCCAAGTACTGATCAAGAGACTTGTTCTCACCCCAACACTTTAAAAAGGAACTGCACAACTCTATCCAAGAAACAATGGAATCATCTCTCAAACCCTTAAACCACACAACAACATCCCTAGAAAAATATTTGGATAACAATCTCATCATAACAATGTCATGAACTATCTCAAAGTGATCAACAAAGTTATCAAATGCCTCCAAATCCCTCTCAGCTGTAACATGATATTCTCCAGAGAACCGAGGAAGATACTCAATGAAATCAAGAGGATAAGGATGAAGGTGATATGGTATCCTTAAAGGTTTAAACATATTGTTTTTTATTCTAGTTTGAAAACTAGTGGGTTGGATATGAGGTTTAAGAAGGTGATGGCAAGGTTCAACAGTAACAATAGAAGGTGATGAGATAAGAGAAGCCCCTAAATCAGTTCCAACCTCCTCAAGGTTACTGGGGTGATCAAATTCAAGAGGGATTTTAATACAAATCTCATCCTTATGAATAGGATGAGGTGAATATACAAGATCAACATTTACAGCACAGGAAGAAGGCATGTTTTCTTCTTCCAAGGATGGATATATAAAGGAAAGATGATGATCATGCAAATAAAAAAAGAAGAGGACAATACTCTTGATATGTAAAGGGAAAGAAAGAAATGGGTTGATAAAGAAAATCAAGAGTTCATGGACAAAGATCATAATATGATACCTGGTCATCCCCTTTCGTATGGTCACCTTTTTGTCAACATGATCCTCCCCAGTGGAGTCTTTGATTGTGGAGTCACCAGGTAGATGATTACAGTCAATTTTCTATGTCCCTCTCTTGTCTACCATAAAGATATGGATCTATATCATTCTCCCATAGAATATATATTCACTTTCATCCCCAACAACGTCACCATTAATGTTAGCACTGAGAATCACCCTCAGACTGCAACAGGATAAGCCTAGTACCCATCAAAAAGCTTAACTTAAGCTTTGGTTTGAGTAGGTGTATCAACAAGACTATAAAGAAAGGAAAAGACAAAAAATATCACTGTATATCAACGATAAACCATTGGGCTATGGAGTCATAAACAATCTTCTCATTGAAGGCACTTAATCTCCCTATCAAACAAAAGATTTGTATAATGATGAAAATAAGAATAAGAGAATAACATAAAGATGAATATTCACTAAGCAGAGATCCTCAGAATAAGAGAATAACATAAAGATGAATATTCACTAAGCAGAGATCCTCTTTGCAAAGAGAATTTAGATTTGTATGAACAAGAAACAATGATGAATAGGCAAGATTACAACAGATCCTCTACCGTATCAGGAATCTATCAATCAAAGGAAAATTTTAATCCTTGAAATCAACAATGCATTCAAACAAGATGAAGAATATAAAAGACAACATAGAAGAAAAATCTGATGAAACTGCTTATATGAATCTTCAATAACATATAATTTATAGCTACATGTCCCTCTAACTTACAAACTAAAATATACAGTCATAAATATTTCTCAAAACCTCCTCTAGTCTTGGGTTGAACCCCCCTCCTGCTTGTCTTATCATTCATCTGATGTATATATAATCAAAATGTTAAGGTCCTAGATCAATGTATTAGGATGTAATAAAGGTCAATATTAATAAGGCCTTT
>CBVK0100912024.1:0-10329 GCA_900067695.1 Picea abies | reverse complement strand
TTTTAAAGGTTTGACTAAAAAAAATATACAAGAATATATTTTGTAGTTACACAAAAAATATTAACACTCCCTCTTAACTAGGAAGGTATTCTTTCCAGACAGAGACTCCAAGTCTAATACCACATGAGCTCACATCCATGATTGTTGAACATGTGAATCTATACATCCTATGATATCCATAGTGCAACGTGACTTCATCCCATGCAACCAAGGTCTATGGGTAGCTCTCAAAAGCTACAACATGTCCCTAGGACATCCACTCCCTGTGATGCATCAATACCTGATCATGTGCACTCATGTATCAACGCCAACCCTTTTTCATGCTGGATGAGACCCACCAGACTCAGTGCCAACCCTTTTTCATGTTGGATGAGTTTTTTTCATAATCAGTGCCAACCCTTTTTCATGTTGGATTAGTTCCACTCGTCACTCCTTCTGAAGAGGGACCACACCAAGCTTGTCCTTGAAGTACTCGAAATTTGTCCTTGACAATGGCTTGGTGAACACATCTATAACCTAATCCTTGGTAGTCATGAATTGGAGCCTCACTGCTCCCCTCTGTACCATATCCCTGATATAGTAGTATCTAATCTCAATATGCTTCGACCCGTCATGGAACACCAGGTTCTTTGACAATATGATTTGACCTTTGTAACTATGACCTAGGGAACTATGACCTATGGAACTGTGACCCATGGAACTATGACTTGTGGAACTATTACTTGTGGAACTATGCCCTCTGAAACTATGGCCTCTGTATGGCCTCTGGAACTATGACCTCTAGAACTATGCCCTCTGGAACTATGACCTATGTAATTGTGACCTCTGGAGCTATGCCCTCTAGAACTACCTATGGAACCATGACCTATGCAACTGTGACCTGTGGAACTGTGACCTCTAGAGCTACACCCTCTGGAACTATGACCTCTAGAAATACTCCCTCTGGAACTATGACCTTTGGAACTATGACCTGTGGAACTATGACATGTGGAACTACGCCCTCTGGAACTATGACCTTTGGAACTATGACTTGTGGAACTATGACCTCTGGACCCCAATAACTATGACCCATGGAACTATGACCTCTAGAACTATGCCTTCTAGAACTATGCCCCATGGAACTATGACCTCTTAAAGTTCCAGAGGTAATAGTTCCATGAGTCATAGTTCCTAGGGTCACAGTTCCAGAGGTCATAGTTCCATAGGTCATAGTTCCTAGGGTCACAGTTCCATAGGTCATATTTCTAGAGGCCATTCCACATGTGATAGTTCCAGAGTTCAAAGTTCCAAATGGCATAGTTCCAGAGTTCATAGTTCCATGGGTCATAGTTCCTGGGATCATGGTTCTAGAGGTCATAGTTCCAGAGGTCATAGTTCCTGGGGTCATAGTTCCAGAGGTCATAGTTCCATAGGTCATTCCACAGGTCATAGTTCTACAGGTCAAAGTTCTAGAGGGTGTAGTTCCATAGTTCATAGTTCCACAATTATTAGTTCCAGAGTTCATAGTTCCAAAGGGCGTAGTTCTAGAGAGAATAGTTCCATTTCTCACACCCACCCTCCTATATGCATTCAATGATTGACTTTGGGCTTAGTTACAGAATTCATAGTTCCCGGGGTCACAATTCTAGAGGTCATAGTACCATAGGTCATAGTTCTAGAAGTCATGGTACCACAGGTCATAGTTCCAGATTTTAAAGTTCCAAAAGGGTGTAGTTCCATGGGTCATAGTTTCAAAGGTCAAAGTTATAGAGGGTGTAGTTCTAAGAGTCATAGTTCCATAATTCATAGTTCCAAAGGTCATAGTTCTAGGGGTCACAATTCTAGTGGTCATTCCACAGGTCATATTTCTAGAGGTCATAGTTCCAGAGGGTGTAGTTCCAAAAGTCATAGTTCTTGGGGTCATAATTCCACAAGTGATAGTTTTAGAGGTCATAGGTTCACAGGTCATAGTTCCTGGGATCACAGTTTCAGAGGTCATAGTTCCATAAGTCATTCCACGGGTCATAGTTCCATAGTTCAAAGTTCTAGAGGGCATAGTTCTAGAGGTCATAGTTCCACAAGTCATAGTTCCACAGGTGATAGTTCCAGAGGTCATAACTCTTGGGGTCATATTTCCACAGGTTGTAGTTCTAGAGGTCATATGCCTTAGGAACTATTCCTTAGGAACTTTGACCTTGGGAACTTTGACCTCAGGATCATAGTTCGAGAGGTAATAGTTCCAAAAGTCATTCCACAGGTCATATTTCCATAGGTCAAAGTTCTAGAGGGCATAGTTCCAGAGGTCATAGTTCCTGGGGTCATAGTTCTTAGGGTCATAGTTCCATAGGTGATAGTTTCATAGGCCATAGTTCCTAGGGTCATATTTCCATAGGTCATAGTTCTATAGGTCATATGCCTTAGGAGCTTTGACCTCAAGAACTATGCCTTAGGAACTTTGACCTCATAAACTTTGACCTTAGAAATTTTGACCCGAGGAACTATGACCTCAAGAGCTTTGACTTGAGAAACTATGACCTCAGGAACTATGACCTCAACAACTTTGACCTCCGCAACTATGACCTGAGAAAATTTGACCTCAGGAAATTTGAACTCAAGAAATTTGACCCCACCTTTTTATATTTTTATTTATGTTTTTAATTAGGTGAATAATCACCCCTCAATGTGTCACATTTATAAATTTCTTAGTAATTAATTTCATAAAATAATTCATTTTCCTTTCATTAAAATAATCACATTTTAAGCAAAACCCCTAAAAGTCGATAGATTTATTATGAAATAATACCACCATGGGATTAACTTATAATTAGCTTGACCTAGCTCATAATCTAGAATGTTGATCCACCAGGGAGTAAGGTCTTCACAACCTTATTATGCACCCTCCGATGATATCCGTGAAATAATTACTCCATCCCTTTATTCCCATAATAGAAGTACTTAGAGTAGGAAAACGAGGAAAGATAAGCACATTTATTCCTAGATATATTGGTGTTGTTAAAATACCAGGCTTGTAACGTCCCCCAACCCAGCTGAGGTCCATTATGAGCAGAAAACTCAGATAAATTAAAAATTTCTGCTAACAAATTTATTTCCTGTAGCTTTCAACTACAAATTACAACCATATTTAGCTAATGTATGATACCATTAAATTCATGCATCTACAATATTCTAAAATAGGCATGAAATGAAACCAATAAAATTAATTACAACAACATATAATCTTTCTCATACACAGAGTTCATGCACAACAATTTAACACATAAAATAACTCAGGAAATAGATAAACACTTATATTTTAAAATCAGTTGTGCAACCAACTACTTGGGATGGATGTTCCACCCAACCATAGACTTGTTGTTCCAAATATCAATAGAAAATCACCCCCAAGGATGATAGCAATCCATAAAAGAGGGTGGTCTCTCGTTGCCTACTCACAGCTCAGAAATCCCACAACCCACTAGTATTTTTCTACAAATATACTGATTTTCCACCATCTCTCTTCCTCTTGACTTGCCCAACCTAATAAATGTACCCCTTCTATGGTCTCAGTCCCTTGGGTGTCTCATTCCTTTATCAGGGTCTCTCTGGAATAGGTAACCAGGAATATCTCAGCTGGGAAAGTCATGGGAACTCACTGTCAGGAACTACCAACAACAACAACAAAATCTTGTTGTTACAATGCAACTCACACATGAGTTCACTCTTCAGGATTGACAACCTGACTCTTCGGTCTTTAGCTCCAAATACACTCCAGATACAATTATGTGCAATCTAATGATAATCTCCCACACTCACACTCACACTTTCTCTCCCTCCCAACATATATATCTCTCTCACACTCTCACTCACCATCTCTCTCCCCCTCTCTCACTCTACCCCGCTCTACATCCCCCCCTCTATCTTTCCCTCTCTCTTCTCTCTCTCTCTTCCCCCCTTCTCTTTCCCACCCTCTATCACTCTATCCCTCTCTCCCTCTTTCCCTTTACCTCTCTACCCCATTATTCCTCCTCCTCCTATCTCTCTCTCCATCCATCTCTCTCTCCCTCTCTAGGCCCCTCGTTCTCTCGCCTCACTCTCTACCTCTATCTTTCTCTATATTCCTCCCTTCTCTCTCTTCCCTCTAGAACTATGCCCTTTGGAACTATCCCCTCTAAAAATACACCCTATATAAGAGGGCGAGTGTGAAAAGTGGAACTATTCCCTCTAGAATTACGCCCTTTGGAAATTTGAACTCTGGAACTAATACATGTGGAACTATGACCTCTGGAACTACACCCTGTGGAACTTTGACCTCTAGAAATATGACCTGTGGAATGACCTCTAGAACTATGACCCCAAGAACTATGACATGTTCAACTATGACCTCTGGAACTGTGACCTCAAGAACTATGACTCGTGGAACTATGAACTCTGGAACTACGCCCTTTGGAACTTTGAACTCTGGAACTATGACATGTGGAATGACCTCTATAACTATGACCTTTGGAACTATGACCTTGGGAACTATGACCTATGGAACTATGACCTCTGGAATTGTTACCCTAGGAACTATGTCCCATGGAACTATGACCTCTGGAAATACACCATTTGGAACTTTGAACTCTGGAACTATGATATTTGGAACTATGACCACTGGAACTATGCCCTATAGAAATTTATGACATGTGGAATGACCTATGGATCTATGACCTCTGGAGCTACACCCCCAAAAACTATGACCTCTTGAACTACGCCCTTTGGAACTTTGAACTTTGGAATTATAACCCTGTGGAATTACCCTAGGAACTATGACCCCAAGAACTATGACCTCTGGAACTATGACCTGTGAAAATATGACCTATGGAATTATGCCCTCTAGAAATTTGACGTCTGGAACTATGAACTATGGAATGACCTCAAGAAATACGAACTCTAGAACTGTGACCCCATAAAAATTCCAGCAAATCCAGTGCATTAGCGCACTACGAGGAATGAATTCCAAGGGGAGAGGGGCGCCAACCCTCTCATTTTAAATTTAAAATTAAAAATTCATTGTAATTAAATGATTGTAAGGCTCTAGGAGAGCTGAGCCAGTGTATATGTACATGTCGAGTGTAAATCTCCTTTAATGGGATGAAGTTGTACATATCCTGAGCATCGCCTCGTATCTAAAGTTGTAAATAACCATTCATTGTAATAAGCTTTAGTAGATAGGTGCTTTAATTAGATTTGATATCACTAAGGTAGTTTGGAGGGAAAGCTCGATGAAGTCTCTCATGTATAAATGTATGTAAGGTAAGCCAAGAGAAGGTTGTTGATTATTGAGATAGAGAGATGCTAAAGGCTACTAAATATTATTGTAAAAATCTCAAGAGCAGAGAGCAGAAGAGAGGGGAGGAGAAAGACTGAGACTATGTTGCAGTCTAGTTTTATACATAGTGTAAATACCATTCAGTATTAATGAAAAAGAGCATATTTCCCTACATGAGATTTCTTTGTGTATTTATTTATATGGTGAAGGTTTGTTTCTGAATTTTTTTCTGTGTAATTGTGTGAATGTTATTTAGGGAAAATATGTTTCATTTGCAGGTCTAGATAGAATCCTCTATCTATAGTTTTTTTAGTGCTCTGGGCTCTTTAGGCTTGTGCAAGGAGTGCACACCATAGTGTTGAAGACTTTGTGTAGCCAACACAAGGATTGCATTTGAAATATGTCTCAAGTTCAGGTAGAGCGTGCCAGGTGGTCACATCATAACAGTCTTAAAGCTAAGAAGGAATAGTGTACAAAGAGCACTCCAGAGTTACTAAACACTCTGAGGAAAACCACAAGGAGTGTGCCAATGAGTTTGAAGAGTTCATGAATTAGGAGTTGAGAGCAAGGACAAGTGTCACTAGATCCTGGAGTTCAGAACATAAGCACTTCAGGAGGAAGGAGGTGTTGGGGTAAAAAGTTTCTAGTCAATGAATTACCCTTTGACCCATGAATGAATTACAGTTAGGTTGGTAGGTGGGAAGACCTCCTCGAGAGTTAATGGGATGGGGAAGGTCACCCATCTGTAAGGCTTCCATACCTGACCACAGACTGGGAATTGCGGCCACACACAATCTTGCTGAAAAAGGAAAGAAAGGAAAGTGTGGGGGTCAAAGAGGAGGACCGACGAAGAGGCCAAAAACGAGAGACTAAATTCTCAGGTTCGAGGAAGAACTAAAAAAAGAGTGTGTTATGATCATGGGAAATAGAGACTGAGTCGGGAGAAGGAGAGTAACCTTCGTCCCTATCTTTTTATGTGCCGAAAGAAGAGATCGAACAAAAAATCATTGTGGTCTAGCTCGGAGGTGGCTAGTGGTGAATCTGTTAGGAGTGACTGAGCCTATGGTTGGGTGGAAACGAGCACCCCTCCCAGTAGTTGCTTCACATTATCTAGTTATGATAAGTGTTTCCATACTCTACACATTGAATTGAGAATTAATGGTTGCATGCATGTATTTACATATATGTAAATGGTTTCTGCATTGAAAAGGTTAAATTATGTATATATACGTTGGCTTCTTTGAGAACTTATGCTTATGCTCGAGTTTAACTCTCAAAGGTGTTTTCCCCATAAATCTACCTCACAACTCTGGAATCAGAGCAAGCCTATTGGAACTTCTACAATCTCGGTAACCTCACAAGTTTACGCCACTTTGTTTTAGAATTTAAGGTTTTGTAAATTAGGAAGGCATTTCCTTCAAATCAGTAGCATGAGAGACCTTGAACTTGCGCCCACAGTCTTAGCTAAAACCCAGATAAGGACAGTCATCTGAAGGTCCATGTGACCTGAGTCTAGGAACTCAGCGCTAAGCCCGAAAGGAGATAGTGCATAATGGTTTTGGAGTTTCGGGAGTTAGATACCTGGAATGTCAAACTTCACGATATTCAAAATTTCTTGAACTCCCTAAATAACAAGAGCCAGAGATGAATAAATAACCTGATAAGAGGAGATGAATGTGAACCATTCATCAGAAGGGAAACCTACCTCAGTCATCAGATCGACTCAAAGACCCACTGGAGTTAACAAATCAAACACTAGTCGATTGATTAGATCAATGGTTGGGAATCATTTCGGAGCACGAAGGTGAAATTAGTGGACATGATAATTGATGGCCCACAATCAACCAACGTCGTTGATCTCATTGGGATGGAAGATCAATGACCACAATTAGATAGAGTTGGATGAGAACTTCCCAAATTTTAGAGATTGGGCCCCGCAATCATCGTGAATCGTCGATCTGTGAATGAAGATCTATGGTGGGGAATCATTGTGGAGCACGAAGGTGAAATTAACAGACGTGCTAGTTCACGGCCCACAATTCACCAACATCGTTGATCTCGTTGGGATGGAGGATTAAGGACCACAACTAGACCGATTTGGGAGAGTACTTTTTGGATTATAGAGATTGAGATCTCTGATAAATAGTGAACACGTTGGGGCCCCACAATCATTGTGAACCATTGATTGGTGAAAAAGTCAGTATTGTCTGGATCATGACCATGAAAACATGAGGGAGGTTGAAGGACGATCATACTGAAGCAACGAGGGCACGTTTCACCCGTGACCCATCTACATGTCAGCCCTTGGCACACACATACCTCTCTCACGTGGTTGGTGAAATGACTGGGCTTTTGAAGTTCTGAATCCGGAAGAGCCAAAGTGATTTGTAGTCGTCGATCTATGGGAGACACGCATCAACAGATCGTTGAATTCGAGTGAAGGCACTATGGGAGAAAGCAAGTGTGGAGAGGTTGAAACTCCTGAATCTCGAATAGCCGAAGTGATTCCTAGTCGTCGATCTATGAGAGACACATGTTAACAAGTCACGTACTTCGAAAGTGAGGATAAAGCAAAGCAGAGTAGAGGGTCACCTGAAATGGATCCCCACTGTCAAATGAGAAGGACACATGGTGCACGATCCTTGACTTCGGAAGAAATTACTTCAGGAGAACGGACTGTTGGAACGTTTGGAACTCCTGAACACCGAAGTCCGAAAGTAATCCAGCACCGTTGATAGGTAAGACACGTGGCACACGATCCTTAACTCTAGAAGAAAATTCTCTGGAAGAAAAGGCTGTAGAAACTTTTGAAGCTCCCGAATGCCGAAGTCCCTAAATGATCCCGAGTCGTTGATTTAAAATAGACGTATGGCACTCGATCTGTAACTCTGGGTATGGAGTATTTCGGAGGAAAGAGGCGTTGGTATGTTTGACCCTCCCGAACACCGAAGCCCTGAAGTGGATCATGATCATTAATCACAGAGGGATGCATGGTGCTCGATCTGTAACTCTGGGTATGAATTACTTCGAAGGAAAGAGTTGATGGTATGTTTGACACTCCTAAACGTTGAAGTCCCAAAGTGGATCATGTCCGTTAATCGCGAAGGGACGCGTGGTGCTCGATTTGTAACTCTGGGTACAGAGTACTTCAGAGGAAAGAGGCGTTGGTATGTTTGAAACTCCAAAACGTCGAAGTCCCGAAGTGGATCACAATCATTGATCACGAAGGGATGCGTGGAACTCGATCTGTAACTCCGAGTACAGAGTAATTCAGAGGAAAAGGGTGTTGGAATGTTTGAAACTCTTGAATTCTGAAGTCCCAAAGTGGATCACAACCGTCGATCATGAAGGGATGCATGGAGCTCGATATGTAACTCCGAGTACGAAGTAATTTGGAGGAGAAAAGGCTTTGGAGCTCTTGAAACCCCCGAACGCTAAAGTCTCTAAGTGAATTAGGTCCGTTGAAATCCCCGAGGACACGTGGCGTCAGATCGTGAACTTCAGAGATTTTCCACTCCAAAGGATTCGTGTGGTGGTTATCTTGGCATCTGGTCATAGCCCGTGGTCATATGAAAGTATAGAGGGATGGAAGAACTGGAAGAACTTGGGAGAGGATATCCACCGCTCCGAACTCGGTTCGGAGCATGGAAACCGTGGCTGGAAATATCTAGAAGAGAAGAATGGAATAGCGACCCTTAATGAGGGTATTATTTTTCTTAAGAAGAACTAATTTTTTACACCCCGCCATGGGAGATCGGAAGAGCGTCGTGTAGGGAAAGAGTGTAGATCTCGGTGGTATACCCTCTGGAACTTTGACCTCTGGAACTATGACCCCAACAACTATGACCTGTGGAATGACCTCTGGAACTATGACCTTTAGAACTGTGACCCTAGAAACTATGACCCATGGAATTGAACTCTAGAACTATTCCCTTTGGAATTTTGAACCTTGGAACTTTGAACTCTATAACTATGACCCTAGGAACTATGACTTGTGGAACTATGACATCTGGAACTATGACCCCAAGAAATGACTAGTGGAACTATGACATTTGTAACTACGCCCTTTGGAACTTTGAACTCTAGAACTATGACATATGGAACTACGCCCTCTAGAACTTTATGACTTGTGGAATGATCTTTGGAACTATGACCTTTGGAATTGTGACCCCAAGAACTATGACCTATGGAACTATGACCCCAGGAACTATGACCTCTAGAACTATGACCCCAGGAACTATGACTCATAGAACTATGACCTCTGGAACTACACCCTTTGGAACTTTGAACTTTGGGATAATGACTTTGGAATGACCCTATGAACTATGATATGTGTAACTATGACCTATATAACTATGACTCTTGGAACTATGACCCCAGGAACTATCACCTGTGGAACTATGACCCTAGGAACTATGACATGTGGAACTATGAACTCTAGAACTATGAAGGGTTTGGTTAATATACCATATCGTTGAAGGGTTTGCATCAATTTTATTTGGATGTGAGTAATATGAAAGGCCACGTGAAAATGCTACATTCCTTGTACATACACATTTTATTGAAATTTTGTGTATGAAGATTTGAAGAGAAAAGAAATATAACTCAAAATATTCTTTTTGTGATTTGGAAATGTTTTTATTTATGCATAATCAAAAGGATGTATAATGGGTGAATTCATGTTGTAATTCACTTCCTTCCAAATGTTATCCTACTTACAATAGTTAGAGGAAACACACCATCTATCTATTTCCTCACAAAGATAGAAGGCTATCATTAAATGTGTCTATCTATTTGGATCTGTTATGAAGAAGTTATGACGTTTTTACCTGAAACACCTGATTTTGACTAGTTTCAGGACTGGGCACAAACCCTATTTTCCACGGAGTGTAACTCCCAAGATACAACGACCCATAAGATGAATTTTTTACCATAGATACTTGGATATGTTTTATCACTTGCATAGAAATTTCAAGATCTGAATAATTATATAAAAAAAGTTATAGCGAAAATGGTGAGATGACCTGTAAATAACATACCTT
>CBVK0100912023.1:0-10329 GCA_900067695.1 Picea abies | reverse complement strand
ATCAATGGTCGTTAAGATCGAGGAGAATATGAACTGTCATATCACTCTATGCCACGAACATATCGTGACCATCATATTTACTAACTACAAATGCATACTAATGTATACTAAATAAACACACTAAGAAACACACTTTTACCTAGTGACACATTAGACCAAGTAGATCTTATATAACTCCTAAGTGTCTAAATATCCTAACATATACATGAAACATGAAAGGATCTGTACCATTGGCGAGCATCTCTCTCTAAAGAGACCATGAAAATTTTCATGAGAGATACTCAGATGATACATACAATAATGGAATTATACTAAATGATGAGTCGAATTATCATTATCAGCTTCTCTAAATCTAGGAATATAGTCTTCCCAGACTCTTATACCAGACATAATATTATGAAACTCAGGTATATTTGAAAAATAAAGTGGAGAAAACCTTGCAACCACTATATCAACACTTGATCTTTCCATTAAAACACAATGGAGTCTCCAGTGGGATCACAATGAATAAGGGAGTAATAGGATTTTCAATTTTTTTTGAATGGAAGAGCCTACTTCTTGAGAAGATTCTAAAGAATAATTTGGGAGTAATATCAAAGGTTCTAGGGGGAAACTTTGAAGTGGAAAAATCATTTTTCAGGTATATCAATTAGATCTACAAATTCAACACTTTGATGAATAGAAAAAGGAGATTCTTCTAGATCAAATTTTCTTGAAGAAGAAAAGATATGATGATCTCAGATATTTCTATAGGTCACAATATTTTCTGGATCTGAATAGGCTAGAATCTGATTAGATTTGGGGTGGCTTTTGGTGTGTCTTCTGGAAGAGGCCAAATTGTCCTTCTTTGGAGTTTTCAAGTGAAATATCAACAACCAAGTGCCTGAGGTTTTTTCACCATCAATTCTCAAAGATTACAATGTCGTATCCCCAGGGAAGATTTCCTTAACATACGTCCTCAACAATGACACCATTTTGGGTGTTATCCCTCAAGATGTTCCAAGATGTTATTGGAACGATGTCGAGGCATCCAAGGGACAAGAATTAGTATGACTCTTAAGGCCATATTTGCAGTAAAATAATTTTTCAATATTTCGGAAGCTTTTCCCTCTTTCTCTCTCTTTCTTTTGAAATTATAGGACCTCAAACAATTCTCAGCTCAACTGACAAATGCTCTAAAATCTCAGAGGCATATGTCCACGAGTATTTTATATAATCAAGGTTTAAAATAAAAATGAAGTGGTGAATTAGAAGAAAAACAAGATGAACATGTAGGACACCACTGAGAATGAATCCTGTAGCTTATGGAAAAGAACAATGTGTCAAAAAATTAACAATTCAACAACTCTAATAGATGCACATAAATCAATAAAAACATGCTTCAAACAATCAACATCTTCACACATTCAAATACATGGAGGTACCCTCTACATATCATTTAAATGCACAAAGAAAATCACAAGAAATGGTCACACATTAAGAGGAAATCACTTCCATGTCATTACCAGACATCATACAGTAACACTGAACATGGTGAATGACTTGCTTCTTTAGCTTTTATAAATCAGATTTGATACAAGAAAAATAAAAATTGGGAGGAGATTCTTTACAAGAACACAAACACTGTAATGAAGGAAATATAAAATGAAACTTAAACACAGTGGATGAATCTATGTTTCCTACTACATTTATCAATTGACTGTGCTCAAGTTTTCTATGGTCAAACAACTTTGGTTACAAGAAAATATTTAACTCCCCGAAGTCTTGACCTTGATAATGGCAAACTTATTTTCTTTTTATCCTTCTCGCTCATGCCCTAAAATCGTTTCTTGAAACTACTTCTTGCTTCTTGAAATTTTTTTCCAGCTTTTTGATTCTTGAGCAGTTTCCCTCCTAGTAAAATTTGGCTTACCTTCACCTGGGTGAAATTATGTTATAGAGAGAGATCGTGGGGAAACTAGAAACTTACCATCCAAGATATACGTCGCACTTGACTCCTTAAGAGTGTTGGACAATGTTGTCATTGATGTCAAAAAGGGGATGAACTTGATTGATTGGAAAGAAGCTCAGAAGAGATTGGATCACAAAACACACACAAAATGTAGAAGAGTGGAACTCCACAGTTGGGTCAATCAACCATCGAGGTGTTGGGAACTTGTGAAAAACATGCAGAACATAGAGTAGTAGAACTCCATGGTCGATTCAATCGATCATCGGGATGTCATGAACTTGTGAAAAGTTCTTAGGTTTAAACATTACCTCCGACTTCGACTTATAATTACAGTGCCTCTGAATTTGACTTAGACAAAATTCGACTTACAGTGACTCTGAATTCAACTCCGACTTGGATAACTTTGACTTGCATTGGCTTCGACTTCGACTTGGATAAAATTCAACTTACAATGCTTCCGACTTCAACTTTGACTTGTATAAACTTCAACTTACAATGCCTCTGACTTCAACTCTGACTTGGATAACTTCGACTTGCATTGTCTTCAACTTCAACTTGGATAAAATTCAACTTACAATACCTCCTACTCCAGCCCCGATAAACTTCAACTTGCATTGTGATCGACTCATTTTTCCATTTCAACTTCCAGGTAGTTGACTCTACATTACTTTTTGACTCGAATTTGTGGCTTGAGTGGTAGAGAATTTCTCGACATATAAATAACAATAGTATAGGTTTTTATGCCATATTTTTCTAAACCATAAGTCACAATAGTCTGTTCATATGGAAATCATCCATTTTAGGTATAGGAAAAGTGCACTAGGAAACTGAGTTTAAAATCTAATATGAGATTACAGTAAACATGAGATTAAAATAAGAAGAGTCGAAATCATGTCTAATCAACTGATAAAGGATAAAAGATGTGATCAATATAAGTATGAAGTCAAGGAAAATGAAGTTAAGGATGTAATTAAAGAGCCTTTTCATAAAGAGATAAACAAAGGAGAAAATGTGTTCCTAATTAAAAATGACAACATTATTTTTATTTTGTTAATAAAATGAAAAGGTGAAATGGTTCACTATTAAAAGACACAATGGTTCAATCTCATGCCTTTTGGAATACTATATAAACAAAAAGGTATGGTGAAAGAAAGATGTCTCTATGGCCTACATCAGAAGATCAGAAGCAAGTTCAGAGTCCAAGGAAGAAAGATGAAGATACTTATGAAGTTAGGGTGGTAGGGAGGAGAAATGAAGGAATAGTATCCTTTCCTAATTAAAGTGTAAAAAAAGGAGTTGGTGCCCTAAAATAGTGAGTTGGTGCTTCCTAGGGGGTGTGCCCTAAAAAAGGGAGCTGGTGTCCTAAAACAAGGGAGTTTTTGCTTCCTAGGGTTGGTTCCCTAAACAAAGGGAGTTGGTGCTTCCTAGGGTTGGTTCCCTAAACAAGGGGATTGATGTCTCCTAGAGTTGGTGCTCTAAATCAATCTTCATATAAAACTTGTAATTTGTAATTTAAGTTTATATTTATTGATGTTATTTATTAAGTTTCTTATTGATCAATAACGTTAATAAATAATTATTTAAAAATTGACAAAAGTTATTAATACCGATTCACCCCCCCCGATTATTGAACTACATTACAAAAATTGGTATCAAAGTAGGTGCCTTCAACACAGTCTAATAAATGGAAGGTATATTATGCATAATCCAGTGGATGAGCAAGAGAGAATGTCTTCCAACAAAGCACCTCTGCTCAAAGGGAATGATTATGATTTTTGGAGTGTGAGGATGAAAATCTATCTAATGTCCCTGAGTTTTGATGTCTGGAAATATATAATAAATGGGTACACTGCACCTGCTACTCCTCCCACCAAAACAACTGGAAATCATCTTTGCAATGACAATGCAAAAGAAACCAATGCCATCCTAGGAGGATTAGACAATCCTATATTTTTGAAAGTAATGCATTGTAAGTCAACAAAATAAATCTGGGACAAACTAAAGGTCATATATGAAGGAGATAACAAGGTCAAACAAGCCAAACCACAAACCTACAAAACACAATTTGAAAACTTGAAAATTAAATAAGAAAAGAACATAGCAGAATATCTTCAGAGAGTGGATGAAGTGACCAACCTAATCATAGCGTTAGGAGAAGAACCCAAATATCAACCTATTTTACAAAAGATATTGAGATCATTAACTATGAGGTATGATGCCAAGATTTCTACCCTTGAAGACAGACCAGACCTTGATAAACTCACAATGGATGAACTACATGGGATCCTCACAACATATGAGATGAGAATAGGGCAAGAGAAACCTGAAAAAGGAGAAACATCCTTCAAAGAATCAAAATCAAAGAAGAAACAAGAATAGGTGTCTATTGAATATCAATAAGACATATCAGATGTAGAAGAGGCCAACTTTATAAAGAAATTCCAGAAAGGATATGGAAAATATAAAGGAAAATTACCCGTCAAACGTTTCAACTATGGCAGAATCGAATACTCTGCTAACAAATATCCCTATCCAAAACAAGAAGAAAGTGATGATGAAAGAACTTTCAAAGAAAATAAGAAGAGAAAAACGAAAGAAAAAGGGAAGTTCTACAAAAAGAAGAAGACCTTTTACACTAAAGAGGAAGATGAATATGAGCATCTATATATGGGTATAAAACCCCAAGATATTCACAGTAAAAAAACTTTGATATTGAAGAAGAGAAATCATAGGTTGAAGGAGTAGTAGACCTAGAAGCAAAACTAATCAGTTCTCTAGAAGAACTCATAAAATAAAAAAATAAGAACAAGCTACTGAGGGAAAAACTTCAGGAGTTTGAAGAAGCACAACAATCAAGAAAAGTAGATGCATCAAGAACCATAAAAAAATTAGAGAAAATCATCAGTGATTTGAAGACTCAACTCTGATGAGACAAAATAATTGAAGAATTCATTCTAAAACAACTCACTGATAGGGAGCAGGTATATGAAAAGTTAGAAGCTGAGATTATGCTTCTAAAAGGAGAACTTGAAAAAGAAAAGAGGGAATCAAAATTTGAAAATAGTTCAAAAATATTGGATGAAATTATTAATAGTGAAAGGTTACCAAACAAAAATATTGGTTTGGGATGTACTCAAGATTCAACTACTACATCACAAAGAACTGTCAAAAGGCCAATCAGTTATGCATATGCTCTTAAAATATCCTTAAGAAGAGAAGATAATAAGATGAAAATGATACCATTGAAGATTCTTCCAAATAAATAGAAATCAACACCTCCTACTAAAGAAAAAGATGAAAAGAAGAATACAATCACCAAAAAGAATCCCCCTGACATATATCAACATATGTTCCTTGGATATTTCTATTATTACCAAAATTTTGGACATAAGGTAGTACACTGTAAGGCTTATGGAAGATACAATCATATAAATATCCAAAGGTATAACAACAATAAATATGCAAAGAAAATAAATTATAGCCCTCTTTCTCCATTACAAGACTTTAATGATGAATGCCAAAGATGCAACAATTATGGTCATACAACCAGTAAATGCAGGTTTTCCACAAAGACAAATAACCTCAATTATAAGGACAAGAAAATATGGAAAGAAAAACATGAGAAAATGTAGATGACAGAATGTAAAGTAGCCATGTATACCAAAAAAAAAAGGTGTTAGTGGTATATAGACATTTAATGTTCTAAACATATGACTGGAGATCAGAGAAAATTTCTCGAATTAGAGACGAAAGAAAAAGTAACTATCACATTTGGAGATAATATGTCAGCCAAAATACTTGGAAAACGGACAATTAGCCTCGGGAATAACAAGGTTAAAGAAAAAAATGTACTTCTAGTAGAAAACCCGAAAATAATCTCCCAAGTGTAAGTCAGACATGTGAGATCATAAAAGAAGATACAAGGAAACTAGTAGCAATTGCACCAAGAACATTCAACAATGTGTACTTCCTTGATATGGAAGAAGTGGAAAAATATTTCTTAGGATAAGAAGGTGAAAGTTGGGTATGGAATAGAATATTGGGACATTTAATCTTTGATAACTTAGTAAAAATCAGTAAAAAAAAGAAGTACAATACATGCCTAACATTGACAAACCCACAAACTTGGTTTGTAAACACTATCAATTATGAAAACAAACAAGAGTAAGATTCAAAACCAAAGAACATTCTACAATAAAACCCTTGGAACTAATACACACTGATCTCTTTGGACCCATGAGAACCAGAAGTATACAAGGTGAGACTTACTTTATGTTGATCATTGATGACTTCACAAGGTTGATTTGGATGTACTTCCTTTAAGAGAAATCCAAAGCATTTGATAAGTTCAAAGATTTCAAATCATATGTAGAAAATGAAACAAATCTCAAAATCAAGTGTTTGATATCAGATAATGGAGGATAATTCACCTCAAATGAGTTCAATGAATTCCGTGAACTCCATGGAATCAAAAGACAGTTCTCAACCCCCATAACTCCTCAACAAAATGGTGCAGCTGAAAGAAAGAACATGATTTCCCAAGAGGCTGCAAGAACAATGTTGAATGAAGCAAAACTCCTAGAAATTTTTTGGAGGGAAGAATTATGCAAAACAATACATATACTCAACTGATCTCATCTAAGATTCAACCAAAACAATACTCCATATGAATTATGGCTTGGAAGACCAGCCTCTGTAAATCACTTCAGGGTATTCGACAATAAATGTTACATAAAAAGAGAGGATGAAAACCTAGGAAATTTTGACTCAATATATGATGAAGGTATATTCCTCGGATATTCACCTAACAAGAAATCTTATATGTGATATAATATAAGACTACACAAAATAGTTGAAAGTGATAATGTGAAAATAGATGATCTCGAGTTGAGTAAAATCAAATCTCATGATAATGAATGGAGAGGAACCAATGATGATGAAGAAAATGGTTAATCACAAGATGAAGAATATATTGAATAAATACAAGAGAATGAACCACAAACTGATGAAGAGAAGGATGAATAAGAAACACCCTTACCAAAATCACCATAAAAAATGATTCAAAATAATCATTTTGAAAGCCAAATTATAGGAGATAAAAATGCAGGAGTAGAAACAAGAAGGAAACTCACATTTGACTCAGAACATGCAATTCTTTCTCTAATAGAACCTAAATCATTTACATAGGCCAACAAGAGTGAGTATTGGATAAATTCAATGAATGAAGAACTTGACCAAATTGAGAGGAATCAAACTTAGGAACTAGTTCCAAGACCCAAGGACAAGAATGTGGTGGGAACCAAGTGGATATTAAAAAAAAAACTCAATGAAAATGGGCATATCATAAATAACAAAGACAAATTAGTATGCAAGGAGTATTCCCAAGTGGAAGGTATTGACTTTGAAGATATTTTTTCCCCAGTAGCAAGACTAGATGCCATCAAAATGTTCCTGGAATTTGAATGCTTTAGAAACTTCAAACTATATCAAATGGATGTCAAGTCAGCATTCCTAAATGGAACACTAGAAGAATAATTCTATATTGAGCAACCAAAAGGATTCATATTAACATAAAATCAAGACTATGTGTGCAAAATAAACAAGGCTCTGTATGGTCTTAAACAAGCACCAAGATCATGGTTCTCGAGGCTTGATCAATACCTACAAAAACAAGGATATAGGAGAGGGACTACTGACAACAACCTATACATCAAAATTGAAGATCAAAATATTATTGTTGTGGTGGTATATGTAGATTATATCATACTTGGAAGTAATATTACCATACTAAGAAAAAAAAATTCAATTGAAATGTAAGAAGAGTTTGAGATGTCTGTGCTAGGAGAACTAACTTTCTTCCTAGGTTTACAAGTCACTCAAACAGATAAAAGAATATTAATTTCCCAAACTAAATATATCAAATAAATGCTAAATAAATTCCAAATGGTATATAGTAAACCCATGTGCACTCCCATGGTCACATGATGAAAACTAAGCCTAGATGATGATTCACAGAAAGTAGACCAAACCATGTACAAATAAATGGTTGGTAGCCTGTTGTATGCAACAACAACAAGACTAGATATCTTGTAGGCTGTAGGAGTAGTAGGTAGATTTAAATTACCTAAAGAAACTCACATGAAGGTAGTTAAAATAATATTCAGATATCTTAAAGGGACCCTAGAGTTTGGTTTATGTTTTCCAAAAATAAAACATTTTACATTGACTGCTTATACTGATGCAAATTGTGTCGGTAGTGCAGATGACAAGAAAAGTACTAGTGGAGGAGCATTCTATCTTAGAAAATTCATGATATCATGGCTAAGTAATAAAGATACCTCCATATCACTATACACAAAAGAATCATAATACATTTCTTTTGCATCTTGTTGCACTCAAGTGATCCGAATGAAACAAACCCTAGAAGACATACAAGTTAGATATGATCATCCAATTACTATCAACTGTGATAATACCATTGCCACAAATATCTCCAAGAATCATTTTATGCATTCTAAAACCAAACATATCCCAATTAAATACCATATTCTTAGAGATCGGGTTTCTCAAAAGGTAGTCAAAGTGGAATATGTTGACACTAAATATCAAATTGTAGATATATTCACAAAAACTCTACCAAGAAGTACCTTTGAAAATCTTCGACATAAATTGGGAGTAATTCCCATACCTCATTAAAACTACAAAATCAGAAGAAGGAGCACATGGATAGGGGGAGAATCACCTCAGGGGGAGCAAAGAAAGTCCCTTTTGTCATTGTTGTCAAAGGGGGAATACCAATAAGTAAAATCCAGTTACCAAGTTAAAATAAAGGGTTCTTATTGTGTTTCCATCAATGCCAAAGGGGGAGAATGTTGGACAGTGTTGTCATTGATGTCAAGAAGGGGATGAACCTGATTGGTAGGAAAAAAAACACACAGAAGGTAGAGAAATGGAACTCCACTTTCAGGTCAATCGACCATCAGGATGTTGGGAGCTTTCGAAAAACACGCAGAACATAGAGAAATGGAACTCCATAGTCAGGTCAATCGACCATTGGGATGTTGGGAACTTCTGAAAATTTCTTAAGTTTAAAAATGACCTCCGACTCCGAATTAGACTTACAGTTCCTTTGACTTTGAATTAGATAGAATTCAAATTACAGTGCCTCCAACTTCAAGTCCGAATTGGATAACTTCGACCTGCATTACCTTAGACTTTGACTTGGATAAAATTTGACTTACGATGCCTCTGACTTCAACTTTGAATTGGATAAACTTCGAATTATAGTTCCTCCGACTTCAACTCCGACTTGGATAACTTCGACTTGCATTTCCTTTGACTTCAACTTGGATAAAATTTGACTTATAGAACCTTCGAATCCAACCACGATAAATTTCGACTTGCATTGTGACCGACTCATTTTTCCATTTCAACTTCCAGGTAGTCAACTCTACATTACTTTCTGACTCGAATTTGTGGCTTTAGTGGTCAAGAATTTCTTGACGTATAAAAAACCAGAGTACAGGTTTTTATGCCATATTTGTCTAAACCATAAGTCAAAGCAGTCTAATCATATGGAAATCGTCCATTTCAAGTACAAGAAAGTGCACTAGAAGATGATTTCAAAATCTAATATGAGATTAAAATAAACATGAGATTAAAATAAGAAGAGTCGAAATCATGTCTAATGAACCGATAAAGGATAAAAGACCTGATCAAGATAACTATGAAGTCAAGGAAAATGAATTTAAGGATATAATTAAAGAGCCTTTTCGTAAAGAGATAAACAAAGGAGAAAATGTGTTCCTAATTAAAAATGACAACATTATTGTTATTTTGTTAATAAAATGAAAAGGTGCACTGGTTCATTATTAAAAGACACAATGGTTCAATTTCATACCTTTTGGAGTACTATATAAACATAAAGGTATGGTGAATGAAAGATGTCTCTGTGGTCTACATCAAAAGATCATAATCAAGTTCAAAGTCCAAGGAGGAAAGATGAAGATACTTATGAAGTGAGGGTGGTATGGAGGAGAAAGGAAGGATTAATATCCTTTCCTAATTAAAGTGTAAAAAAGGGAGTTGGTGCTTCTTAAGGTTGGTGCCCTAAAAAAGGCAGTTGGTGCTTCCTAGGGTTGGGGCCCTAAAACAAGGGAGTTGGAGCTTCCTAGGGTTGGTGCTCTAAAGAAATGGAGTTGGTAATTCCTAGGGTTGGTGGCATAAATCAAGGGAGTTGGTGCTTGTCAGGCTGCTAAATTAAATATTTGAAGTGACCTGAAACACTAAATTGTCAAACTAGGGTAAGTGAACTTCAAGCTGCTACACTGTATGTGCGGGTAAGATTCTGATCCCTACTTAAAAACTATCTTTAGAAG
>CBVK0100912022.1:0-10330 GCA_900067695.1 Picea abies | reverse complement strand
CAAATTAGATCTCAATTTCAAAACATTTGTCACAATATTGACCTTCCTAATCTTCTAAGTCATCTAAAATATAGTGCTCTTAAAAAGCTTCTTTTGAGTAATCTGTATATCTTTCTTAAGGTCTGATAAACCAATCTTAATCTAAATAAATGTCACATGATCATCAATAATAAATTTTAATTGAAAAATTTTAATTTTACAAATTCCATTTCCTTTATCATCAAAACTACGTGACAGATACGTAACATCTTTTGACGGAGAGATTGAAATTGCAGGAGTCGTATGAATTCCCCGTATAAATTAATTGGGGAAAGAATCGTTTGAAAATAAGTAACATCTTTTGACGGAGAGATTGAAATTGCAGGAGTCGTATGAATTCCCCGTATAAATTAATTGGGGAAAGAATCGTTTGAAAATAAATCTGAGTGGAGACGAAATAGGAAATCGATAGGTAGCTGACGTTGAATTGTCACTTGAAAATAACGGGAATTTCTCTATTTTGTTTCGTCGGTCTACTTTAGAAATTTGGATATTCTTCACTCGGAAATTCATGTAAACTCATAACGTGAATTTCTCTATTTTGTTTGGTGGGTATCATTTAGAAATTGTGATATTCATCACTGGGAAATTGATGTAAACTCTCTATTTTGGTCGGTGTACGTGAGAGATTTTGATATTCATTACTCGGAAATTGATGTAAACTCTCTATTTTGGTCGCTGTACGTGAGAGATTTTGATATTCATTACTCGGAAATTAATGCGAACTTTCTCTAGTTGTGACATTCTTCAATTTAGTGTGAAATCCTTCGCAACTACTCATAGAAAATAATGTGAAATCAATATGGAGAAAACCCACGGTCCACAAAAATTGGTCTGAAGCATCCTTTGTATGATATCTATGCAAATTGGTCTGAAGCATCTTTTGTATAGATATCCTTTGTATAAATATTTATACAAATTGGTCTGAAGCATCCATGTAATGATTTTCTAGTGGTCTTATGTACATGCCTACAACATAGTGTTAATGCATCGTATCTCATTAGAACTCTGCAGTTAAGCGTGCTCAAGCTAGAGTAGTACTCGGATGGGTGACCGCCCGAGAAGTCCTAGTGTTTTACATGCCTATGGAATTTTATAAACTTAGTCCAATTTATCCCACATTCATTATGGGAATTGTTTTCCTCTCACTCTCTCATATATAATTGAGGTGAAGGAGGCCCTTTAAGCATGCAATGGAGTGTGATGTAAAGATTTTTGTGAATGAAGAGGTTTCCCCCTCAAAGTGGACTTTTATTCATTGAATTTTTATCATTATCAAGGCATTGATTCATAACATTAAATGGAGAGAGCATGTTAGAAGAAATAAACACTAAAATTTATCTAATAGAATTAAACTTATCCTAATCTTTCCAAATACATGAAGCTATTGGACATATACTTAAGGATTATGTGGACATATAATTAAGGATTATGTGAATTTGCAATTGCATTTGAGAAAAACCCTAATCCTTGACCCATATTGGTTGAACCACTATGTGGATTATGTGGACATATAATTAAGGATTATGTGAATTTGCAATTGCATTTGAGAAAATCCCTAATCCTTGACCCATATTGGTTGAACCACTATGTATATAAGCTATAACTAACCAAGAATATGCACTTAAGACTGTCAAATTGTTTGTGGAAAAATTCAAAATCCATAATGTACATAATTGTCCATCAAATCAAAGATTGATCAAAATCAAAAGATAATAGAATTAAAGGATAATATTACTTAGAGAACTACTTAAACACTATGGTTGCATCAAGAGACAAAGTCCTAACATGTTCTTTAATGCTAATAAGATGAAAAATCATTTGGAAGGTCCTTCATTAATTGTTGATTCCCAAATGATAACTAAGGTGGCCTTTAACATTAAGGTAGAATAAATTAAGAATTCATTTGCTATCGAGTTTGATAGGCTAAAGACAATTTTAAAAGAACAGAATAGGAAATGGCCCACTAATTTTGTCACAGACAATGTTCAACATAATTACACTATTGGAGATCACTCCATCACACTACATGGTCTAGAACATGGGATGGACATGATAAATATTAAAGGGAAAACCACTATGAGCCAGTAAAAGGAAACCAATTTTGTCTACAATAGGAAATATCAAATAATAACTAAAGTTTCTCCTAGTTCTTATTTCCAAATCTTTGTATTTTTTCATTGGTCTACGAGAGCCCCATCCCATCCTTCAAGATGAATGCATTCCCTTTCATATTTTTTCTAAGATAATCAATCTGGGTGACCTATTATTCAATATATTTTAAATATACCAACAACAATAATTAAGGAAAACCTAGAATAAATAGTCTTTCTCTTTATTTTTTATCATTGTTTGAACTCATTCTATTATGGGCTCCAAGTTAATGATTTTTTTTAGGCTATTTAGTACATATGTATTTTTTGAATGTTGGGAAAGGTCCTTAACAACTCCACGGTCCATGATTTGAACTTAAATTTGACAAGCCAACTCTATATTCTCTAATAGTCCTCCTCTAAAGGATTTTTTGTAATCGGTTAATGATTTGAACTTAAATTTGGCAAGCCAACTCTATATGCTCTAATCGTCCTCCTTTAGGGGATTTTTTGTAATAGTTTATACCACTAATAGAAATCTTATGATTAATAGTGATGATGGAAACCTAAATGAACTTGTTTTATGTTTCTTTTCTATGGTATCTAGATGAACTTGTCTTTATGTTTCTAAATTCTATGGTTGAAACTCATACTAACTTTTTATCTTCTTTAGGTTGGTGATGCTTCACGCATGTTTAATATAAATATTTTTTTTTGCATAATGGAAAAATATATTAAATTATATATATTTTTTTATGGATAATAAAAAAATGGGCATTTCATTACACATGCATCATATTGTATTTCCATAAATAGTTTACTAAACCCTCCCATGTTCTTGGTGGTTAACTTCAAAAGTAGTTCAAACTTGAGGCACTTATTAACTTAACGTTGGCAAATTTATTAACTTAACATTATATAAGCCTCCTTAAGTTGTATATGGTTATTTGATTACTAAATGAAAATAGTTATATTTATAGTTTGATGTCAAAATGGTAAATTTTGGGACCTTCGATTAGTTTATATAATATGTATGGACAAGTAAACATTGCATTAAAAGGGAAATTGCCATGTATCCTCCTATCTTATTCAGTGCTCTCAATACTTAGTTATTTGCTTGTATATATGAACAAAACAAAAACAAATAGTAATTAAGTTTAATAGAATAATAAAAAAAAAGACTTAAAATAAGTTTAATAACACTTGTGTAATTTCTCAATGGCATTTTTACTATTTCTCAATGGCATTTTTACTATTTCATTTTTACTATTTCATATTACACATACCTATATGGAAGGGCTAAGCATATTACATTTTAATATTACACATACCTATATGGAAGGGCTAAGCATATTATTTGTTGCACAATTCTTATAATCTTTATTTATTCTAAAAATGAAGGAAAATGTGTGAAATTATAATAGGATTCACAAAAATGTTTAAATTGTTAGTTTATACATGATAAGTATACCAATAATTATAGCAATAATACCAATAATTTGTTAATTACAATAAGATCAATTATGCAGTAGTAAACTTTAAAATAAAATATTAACTTCAATACCTTGTACTTGTTGCACAATTCTTATAATCCTTAATTATTTTAAAAGTGAAAAAAAATGTGTGTCAAGTTATAATATGATTCACAAAAATACTTAAATGAAGAAAAATGTGTCAAGTTATAATAGGATTCACAAAAATGCTTAAATTGTTAATTCATACATGATAAATATACCAATAATTATAACAATAATACCAATAATTTGTTACTTATAAAACTTATATATACAACTTTGTTATAATCACTTTAAGGCTAACAACCCTATATCAACATAAGAATAATATACAATTCTCTCGGACAAAACAATTTGTTATATGGTAAGTTTTACTTATTTTGAAAACAACTAAACATTATATGTTATAAAATGAATTTAGAAATCAAAGCTTTTTCTTACAAATTATTTATTATTCATGGGTAAAAAAACAATTTTTTCTATGATAAGTTTTACTTATTTTGAAAACAACTAAACATTATATGTTATAAAATGACATTAGAAATCAGAGCTTTTTCTTACAAATTATTATTCATGGGCAAAAATTATTATTCATGGGTAAATTTGAAAGAACTTAGTTTTTCATATGAAAATACAAATAATCATATTAAAAAGTATGAAAAAAAGTGTTTTTTGTTTTCAAGTTGTATTATTATAAATTTTGATAAATGTAAATTTTTTTAAAGTAATTTTTTTTCAACTTAATTAACTTGAAATAAAAAAAAATGGTATGATTCCTTTATAGAGTGGAATTCCTATTTTAAAAATATTTACGAATACTAATGTCCTCGACAATATTTCTATCAAGGATGAAGTTTTGTTTTTTTCTATAGAAGGATACCAAGAAAAAATATTAAAAATTAGAGGGTCTATTCTCATCCCTCACATACACAATCTCTTCAATTTAGTAGTCAAACAAAGCTTTGCTAAACCATGGACTCAAAGCCTCATCGTACCTATTTTTAGAAGTGGGGATACATGCGATCCATCTAATTATAGGACCATTATGATTAGCCCCATTTGAGCCAAGTTATATGGATGTATTTTGGAAAAGAAGATAAGCATATGGCTAGAAAGCCACGAAAAAAGACACTCCATCACACTACATGGTCTAGAACATGGGATGGACAGGATAAATATTAAAGGGAAAACCACTATGAGCCAGTAAAGGGAAAGCACTTTTGTTTACAATAGAAAATATCAAATAATAACTAAAATTTCTCTTAGTTCTTCTTTCCAAATCTTTGTATTTTTTCATTGGTCTACGAGAGCCCCATCCCATCCTTCAGGATGAATGCATTCCCTTTCATATTTTTTCTAATATAATCAATTTGGGTGACCTATTATCTAATATATTTTAAATATACCAACAACAATAATCAAGGAAAACCTAAAATAAATAGTCTTTCTCTTTATTTTCTATCATTGTTTGAACTCATTCTATTAGGAGCTCTAAGTTAATGATTTTTTTAAGTCTATTTAGTATTTTTTGAATGTTGGGAAAGGTCCTTAACAACTCCACGATCCATGATTTGAACTTAAATTTGACAAGCCAACTTTATATACTCTAGCAATCCTCCTCTAAGGGATTTTTTGTAATCAGTTCATGATTTGAACTTAAATTTGACAAGCCAACTCTATATGTTCTAATAGTCCTCCTCTAAGGGATTTTTTGTAATAGTTTATACCACTAATAGAAATCTTATGATTAATAGTGATGATGGAAACCTAAATGAACTTGTTATATGTTTCTTTTCTATGGTATCCAAATGAACTTATCTTTATGTTTCTAAATTCTATGGTTGGAATTCATACTAACTTTTTATCTTCTTTAGTTTGGTGATGATTCCCGCATGTTTAATATAAATATATTTTTTTACATAATGGAAAAATATATTAAATTGTATTTTTTTTATGGATAATAAAAAAAGGGACATTTCATTACACATGGATCATATTGTATTTCCATAAATAGTTTACTAAACCCTCTATGTTCTTGGTGGTTAACTTCAAAAGTAGTTCAAACTTGAGGCACTTCTTAACTTAACGTTGGCAAGTTTATTAACTTAACATTGTATAAGCCTCCTTAAGTTGTATATGGTTATTTGATTACTGAATGAAAATAGTTATATTTATAGTTTGATGTCGAAATGGTAAATTTTGGGACCTTTGATTAGTTTATATTAGTTTATATAATATGTATAGACAAGTAAACATGGCATTAAAAGGGAAATTGCCATGTATCCTCCTATTTTATTGAGTTCTCTCAATACTTAGTTATTTGCTTGTATATATGAACAAAACATTTCTCAATACTTAGTTATTTGCTTGTATATATGAACAAAACAAATAGTAATTAAGTTTAATGAAATAAAAAAAAAGACTTAAGATAAGTTTAATAACACTTGTGTAATTCCTGAGTGACATTTTTACTATTTCATTATTACATTTTAATATTACACATACCTATATGGAGGGGCTTAGAATAAGGTATACCTTTTACTTGTTGCACAATTCTTATAATCTTTATTTATTCTAAAAATAAGAAAAATGTGCCAAGTTATAATAGGATTCACAAAAATGTTTAAATTGTTAGTTTGTACATAATAAGTACACCGATAATTATAGTAATAATACCAATAATTTGTTAATTATAGTAAGATCAATTATACAATAGTAAACTTTAAAATAAAATATTAACTTCAATACATTGTACTTGTTGCACAATTCTTATAATCCTTAATTATTTTAAAAATAAGGAAAATGTGTGCTCAATTATAACATGATTTACAAAAATACTAAACATGTCAAGTTATAATAGGATTCACAAAAATGCTTAAATTGTTAGTTCGTAAATGATAAATATACGAATAATTATAACAATAATACCAATAATTTGTTAAGTATACTAATGATAAAATAGTAAACTTTAAAAGAAAATATTAACTTCAAATTATGAAACAATGTTGTAAAAATTAATGGTTAAAACCTATATATACAACTTTGTTATAATCATTTTAAGGATAAAAACCCTATATCAACATAAGAATAATATACAATTCTCTGGGACAAAACAATTTTTTCTATGGTAAGTTTTACTTATTTTGAAAACAACTAAACATTTTATGTTATAAAATGACTTTAGAAATCAAAGCTTTTTCTTACAAATTATTATTTATGGGTAAATTTGAAAGAACTTAATTTTTCATATGAAAATATAAATAATCATATTAAAAAGTATGAAAAAAAATGTTTTTTTTTTTCAACTTGTATTATTATAAATTTTGATAAATGTAAATTTTTTAAAGTAATATTTTTTCAACTTAATTAACTTGAAATCAAAGAAAATGGTATGATTCCCTTATAGAGTGGAATTCCTATTTTAAAAATATTTACGAATATTAATGTTTTCGATAATTTTTCTATTAAGGATGAAGTTTTTTTTTTCTATAGAAAGATACCAAGCAAAAATATTAAAAATTAGAGGGTTTATTCTCATCCCTCACATACACAATCTCTTCAATTTAGTTGTCAAACAAAGCTTTGCTAAACCGTGGACTCAAAGCCTCATCGTACCTATTTTTAAAAGTGGGGATACAGGCTATCCATCTAATTATAGGACCATTATGATTAGCCCCATTTGAGCCAAGTTATATGGATGTATTTTGGAAAAGAAGATAAGCATATGGCTAGAAAGCCACGAAAAAAGAGCTAAAGGCCAGGCCGGTTTTATAGGCTATTACTCATTTGTGGATCACCTTGTCATGCTTAGGATCATTGCAAAGGAGTGCCACAACAATAAAACCAATGTCCTTTTTTGTTTCATTGACTTTAAGAAAGATTTTGACACTATACCTAGGACTAACCTTTGGAATAGGCTATAAGAGATAAGAATCCCCTCCGATTTGAGAGATGTTATGGTAAGGTTGTATAAGACCATTATTGTGAAGTTTACGATCACTCATGGATGGTCGGAAAGAATTAACTACAATATAGGAGTTAGGCAAGGTTGTCCTCTATGCCCTACCCTTTTTGGCATACACATTGACAAGTTAGAAGATTGTTTGGAAGCTGCAGGTTGTGATGGAACAATTCTTGCTAGTATAGTCATCGTCCTTCTTGTTTATGTTGATGATATTGTTCTTATGGCAAGGAATCCATATGACCTTAGTAAGCAGCTTAAAATCCTCAAAGACTTATTCTCTAATACAATAATGATTGTGAACATTAACAAAACGAAGGTTATGATAATTAAATCCCAAAAGATCACCTACTATAGTTTCATATATGAAAAAAATATCTTGAAGGAAGTGACTTTGTACAAGTATCTTGGATTCAACGTTCATCACAAGCTCAATTGGAACTATAGCATTGAGAAAAGGATAAATGGAGGGTGAAAAGCTTATTATGGGCTTGAAAATCATTTTAATTAGTGGACCTTGGGGATGCGATATCTCTTGAGAACCCTGGAGAAAGATAGCACAGATCCAAAAGAATTTGATCACTTATAATCTCAAAATTAAAGGAAATACACCCTATCTTATCTTCCTCATAGAAGCGATCATTTCCCCATTGAGAGAAAAATTATGATTAGATCATATCCTACTCATACAAGAATAAGATAAACAACATGGATGACATGAGGCTCCCAAAAAAAATTCAAACTCTAGCCAAAATCACCAACTAAAGAGTGGATGCAATAACTATACCAGGTCTTCTAAATAATTGGAGAATAAATGAAGAAATTATTGTGTAGAATACTAATGATATTAAAAATATTGTTAAAGCTAAATTTAAGGAGAAACTTTGGTGTAATAAATAATTAGAGGACAAAAGAAAATTAAGATACTATAAGGAGATGATTAACCTTAAATCTTGAATATAAAAGTATCTCTTTTTTTTTACTAGCTTAAATAAGAGAATCAATATTTCTAAAATAAAAACTAATTCTCATGAGGTGCATAGTGAAATTGAATGTTGTACAATTCCCAAAACACAATGGCATGTAAGAATTATCACAGTGACACCTAGAGGGTTGAAGATGAAAAACACTTTCTCCTAGAGTGTTGTGCTTATATCCAAATTAGATCTCAATTTCAAAATATTTGTCACAATATTGACCTTCCTAATCTTCTAAGTCATCAAAAATATAGTGATCTTAGAAGACTTATTTTGAGTAATCTTTTTATCTTTCTTAAGGTTTGATAAACCAATCTTAATCTAAATAAATGTCACATCATCATCAATAATAAATTTTGATTGAGAATTTTTAATTTTACAAATTCCATTTCCTTTATCATCAAAACTACGTGACAAATACGTAACATCTTTTGACGGAGAGATTGAAATTGCAGGAGTCGTATGAATTCCGTAACATCTTTTGACGGAGAGATTGAAATTGCAGGAGTCGTATGAATTCCTCGTATAAATTAATTGGAGAAAGAATCGTTTGAAAATAAATCTGAGTGGAGACGAAATAGGAAATCGATAGGTAGCTGACGTTGAATTGTCACTTGAAAATAACGAGAATTTCTCTATTTTGTTTCGTCGGTCTACTTTAGAAATTGTGATATTCTTCACTCGGAAATTCATGTAAACTCATAACGTGAATTTATCTATTTTTTGTTTGGTGGGTATCATTTAGAAATTGTGATATTCATCGTTGGGAAATTGATGTAAACTCTCTATTTTGGTCGGTGTACATGAGAGATTTTGATATTCATTACTCGGAAATTAATGCGAACTCTCTCTAACTGTGACATTCTTCAATTTAGTGTGAAATCCTCCGCAACTACTCATAGAAAATAATGTGAAATCAATATGGAGACAACCTAGGGTCCACAAAAATTGGTCTGAAGCATCCTTTGTATGGATATCTATGCAAATTGGTCTGAAGCATCCTTTGTATAGATATCTATACAAATTTGTCTGAAGCATCCATATAATGAATGTATCTAGGGTACACAAAAATTGGATATCTATACCATACAAATTGGTCTATCATGCATACATATTGCTTTGTACGTACTCACGACTGGTAAAAATTAGTTAAATAACTGTTAGTGAAGGTCGAAAGGCTCATGGCTGGTAAAATGAAACCAAGAATAATTGATTATAATTATGTGACTGTCATAAGTAAAAGTGGCACAAATGTAAATTTAATACAGTAAAAAATAAAAACTTTAGCTTCCTGCCTTCCATTTCAACAAGAACTTAAAAATGTGAATTGTTTAATCTCTAGCTTGAAGAAGGAACGACCCTTGGAACCATGAATTAAGCTTTGACACTTGGACCCGTGAGTCAAATAAGGTGCAAAATATTTTGGTGGTCATCCAATAAGTCGTCTAGAGCACTGCTGGGATGGGATCGTCCCAATCATCCTAGTTTGTCTAATTAATTGAGCGTGCCTACCCGATAAATTGAGAAGGAAGAAATGCAGAGAGAAAGAATAGAACAGAAAACAGTATATTAGAATATCTGAAGAAGAGTACAATAAGTCTGAAGAAGTAAGACTGAAGGAGTACTATGCAATGGGAGATAACTGAGCTAAATAGGCTCAAGCTAAACAAGAATAGAAAGTATAGCTGGCAGTGTACAGTCAGACTGTTGAGGTTACATTATGTTTAACACTCCCTCTTAAACTCA
>CBVK0100912021.1:0-10330 GCA_900067695.1 Picea abies | reverse complement strand
TGTACATACTTTTGGGGTGTAAATACTTCATGGGGTATAAACACGGTTGAAAGTAAAAGACCTCTAAATCAGGAAGATAATCAGGCTCCACAACTGACATAAATAAGTTTACCAGATAAACATATTTCCAATTATCAGATTTACAATATGCAAATAATATTTTTGGGCAAGCAGTTGGTCTATATTATTTATGTTTCACTTCAAAAGGTCAGTCAAAGTCAAAATGTATGATCAGTTGCTTTCTAGTCACAGAGTTTTAGGACAGATCAAGATACAGGTTGTGGGATCAACCCAATGGATAAGGCACCGATTTACGAATCCGGAGATCTGAGATTCTTGACACCTCCTCAGGAGTTTCCATCCCCAATTGGAGCCTATGTGAACATCCTATAATATAGTCATATGTTCTCTAGTTATCTATTTTGGAGTTTTTCTAATCAGGTTGAGAATGCTTTCATGATAAGGTGCTCATGAGTAATAGTCCAATGGTATATCCATGCTTCAAATCGAATATCCAGGTATACCTAGTTGTTTCACATGGTAAGTTGTAATTATGATGCATCCCCATGACTTTTTGAAGGTTTAAAGTGGCTAAATCAATTGTTTTCATGAGTTTGGTTATATTCCAATTGTGGCAAAAAGTTTGGTTTTCGATAGCTAAAAAATTAAAATATTATAGCCGTTAGCTACCGAAAGTTAAAAATTTCGGTAGCTAAATGACTTATTCACGCCTATCATTAGCTGCCAAAAGTCCCGAATATCTCAAGCATTTAAAAGGGTTTCATCACCCTCTTATTGACGGTGGTATGCCAGTCATCGTTTGTGGTTATGATGCCTAAAACTCTTTCAATCATCATTCATCCGATTCTCAAAAGGGATGATCATTTGTTGATCCTTTTGTCCAATCAAATAATCATAACCTAGATCGTGCCCATACCATTTAATTGATCCTGAAAGAATGGTCATAAGATTTCCCATAAATTGAATCTGTTGATTGTCGGTCCGTGATTGTGGTAAATCCGCCCTTAATCGCCCAAACCCTTTCATCCTTCAACTCTATTATGAATTTCACTGTTTTATTCATCCTCCATTTGAATTCACCTTCTCTCCTTACATACCCTAAATCCTCTGTCATCAACCTAGTTTAAATAATTTCTAACAAGTTTTGGTGATGAAGAGATCAACAGGAGGTGACCTTCTGAGGAAGGAACTGCTCAATACTTCATACCTTGAGGCTCACCCTGAGGCATGTTAATTATTCAAAGAGGTTGGATGCTACAACTTCTGCCAAAATCCCCAGGGGTACCATCAGGGTATTACAGAAGCATTTTCCAAGAGCTTTGATGGCTTTAAGGTTCATCTTGGACCTGTGGTAATGCAGATAGATGAGGCCAATGTTGCAGAATCTACATAGATGCCTGGTGAAGGAGAAAGGTGGTTTAACACCACCTCAATCAAGGAAATCGATTTTAGATCATTCCTCAAAGAAGAACACCAAAATATGAAGTGGAAAAAGGATATCCCCGGGAGCTATTTGGAGGAGAAATGGCAAACATTGCTAAAGATGATTCAGGTTTACATCACTTGTGAGGAGAGGTAGCTCCAAGAGCTTTGATGGCTTTAAGGTTCATCTTGGGCCTGTTGTGATGCAGATAGAGGAAGTCAGTGTTGCAGCAACCACACAGATGCCTGGTGAATGAGAAAGGTGGTTTAATACCACCTCAATCAAGGAAATCGATTTCAGATCATTCCTCAAAGAAGAACATCAAAATATGAAGTGGCAAAAGGATATTCCTAGGAGCTATTTGGAGGAGAAATGGCAAACATTGCTAAAGATGATTCAGGTTTACATCACTTGTGAGGAGAGGTATGGAAGGACCATGCTCTACCACTTTAGAATTATCCTCCATTTCACAGGTAAGCAACCTTTGAATATTCCCTTTTACCTCCTTAAGAGTCTTACCAAAATGGCTTCTAAAGTTCAGGCCAAGCCTCAGAAAGCTAGCAGCAGTCTATTTCATCATGGGCTGATCAAATTGATAGTTTTAGAAGAGATCAACAGAAGGAATAAGTCTTGGGACTTTCTTCTATTTTGGGGAGAATTTGGGCAAGAAGCTCAAACAAAGAAAGGAGGAACTCTTGCACAAGAATTAACCTCCCCAAAAACCAATAAAAGGAAAAGAAGAGTACTATCACCTGTAGAAACTGCCATGAAAGTTTCTCTATCAAAATCACAGAAAACAAAGAGGAAATTAGAGTTTGGAAAAAGTGCAAAGGATTAAGGGAAATCTACAGTGAAAAATGTCCTAAACCTGCCATATTCTGATTCTGATTCAGAGCCCTTAGCTGCAGAAATGGAAACAAAGCCATCAACTATAGAAATGGAAACCCCTGAAGAATCTTGAACACCATCAAAGAAGAAGGTTAGCAAGAAACCTAGGATCCAGAAATTGAAAGAAGAAATTTCTGAGTTAAAAGTGCTATAAAGACATCTCAAAGGAGAGAATGAGACTCTTAAAAAGTCATCCCTAAAAATTGGATCTGCATTAGATCGGTTAGCCATCAAATATGAGACTACAAAACACAAGAACAATAAGCTTGTCAAACAAAATAACAGATTGAACAACATGTACAAGGTGTTGAGGTTTAAGATTGTTCACAAAAATATGAAACCCAAAGCTCACCTCAGGCTAGATAGTCTAGTTGAAGCTGCCCTTGATTTCAAATGAAGGGGTTATAATAGATGAAGCAGGATACATAGGCAACTCAACCATTTTTTACTAAGTTTGGGAGCAGTTACAGGTTTCGCCAACTACGAGCATATTCAAAATCCTTAATTAGCTGTCGAAAGTCATTCCCAAGAAATCGACAGCTAAATACACTATGTTTTGGCCTCGTTAGCTACCGAAAGTTTTGTTATTAGAAGAAAACATAGAGATCTCCTCAAATCAAGGAAAATGGATTCTTCAAGGATCTTGAAGGCTTCCAAAACATTTTTCCAGTTATGACTCGTCCTCAAAATGTTGTTGTCAAGATCAGATCTAATCATATGTTGCTATTAAAGGAAATCAAAGTTTGACCTATATTTTAGGATTTTGTTGTAGTCAACATACAATTTTTTCTATTTTTACCCTTTCTGTGGTAAAAATTGAATATATTGTAATGAAATCATAATACATCTTATGATTTTGAAAAGAGATCAAATCTCTATTTTGAATAGAACATTAATTAGGTATTTTCCATAAATATCTAAAAATAGTTAGAGAAGGGATTCAATCTCCTAGTATGTAGGATCTAAATGTAATAGGAAGATATAAAAGATAGAATGTAATATGATAGAGGGTTTGGGACTTGAAGATATGGATGGTATTGAAATACCATCATCTATTGTAAAGATGTTCAGGAGGTTGTAAGTAACCCTTTTGGATGAATACAAAGACACTATGTTTCCATATTCTTGTGTCATTGTTATGTGGTGAAGTGTTCCTTTATGTAATCTGTTTTCTCTCTGGTTTTCACATTATGTTATATTTCTTTATTTGTATAAGAAGATTATGTTTCAGGATTGGTTTCAAACACCCTGTTTTTGTCTTAAAACAATATTTATGTTTTCCTCTGAAATTTGAATGTAGAATTCAGATAAGCTCTACTCTGCATTTGAAGTGACTCCTGATCTTTTCCTCTTTTCCATATCAAAAACTATAAGGATCAACTGACATGATTACCTTGAATTTTTATATATGGTCTCAGTTATTCATTCATTTAATCATCTTTAACCTTTGACTCCATTTTTCCCAATGCTTTCATGGCAGACAGTTCAAAATTTTTAGGGATTTGTTTCTATCTTTGGCGAGGTTCTTGATTTCGACCTCCTAAGCTTGTGGGAGAGTATTTTTTATAAATTTTTTTAATTTAAATGTGTTAAGGGTTAGACCTGAAGGAAAGGATGGTATGGAAATATCACCATCTATTGTAAAGATGTTCAGCAGGTTGTAAGTGACTTTTTGGGATGAATACAAAGACATTTTGTTTCCATATTATTGTGTCATGATCATGTGGTGAAGTGCTTCTTGATGTAACCTATTATTCTCTTCTTTCACCTACTATTTCTTTCTGTATTTTTTATGAGAATATTATGTTCAGGATTTGTTCTGAACACCCTATACTATCTTAAAACAATATCCATATTTTCTTCCAAGTTTGAATGTAGAATTCGAATAAGCTATGATCTGCATTTGAACTAAAACCTAACCTATTATTCATTTCCATCTCACAAAATATAAGGATCCACTGACATGATTACCTTTCCTTGTTACATTTTGTCTCAGTTATTCATTCATTTAATCATCTTTAACCTTTGACTCCATTTTTCCCAATGGCCCTCTTTTTCTATCTCAACCAAAAACTCAAAAACAAACCTCCTATCCTCATAAATAGCCTAATATCTCATCCAAACAAAGTTAAATCATACATAGAGATCCCTCTCTGAGTCTTGCAAGGATAGATCCTCGACTCTAAGTGGTTTTGTGGTTACCTATGTCAATTCCTCCTTCAGCCTGAGAAATTACAGAGTGCTAACAGGTTGGAGGCACGCTTGAGGTGGACCGTAGGTGGTTGCAGAGACGGCTGCGATGGAGTGTCTTGGTGACGATCTATGTATGAGTTTGTTGGTAAGATAAGGTGAGTCATTTGACTCCATCCTTTTGTAGACTGAGCCAATAGTTCTCATGTTGTAATTTTTTCAAAATAACAAAGACTTATCCGGGTATTAGGCATGGTTCGAGTCACTCACACTATATTTTTATTTGTATTTCATTTGTTCCATAGTTATTTTAGTTTCTCATGGATGTATGCTTAAATATGACTAAGTGTTAAAGCAATTAAAAAATGTATAAGTATATATGAGTTGCACTAGATTAGGAGTGTGACTCATTGGTACCTAGAACATAGTATGGGTATGCTCTAGGAGAATAGGCATACTCTAGATAAAGTAACCTTGGTGTTTCCAAGAAGACAAGAACAAAATGTTGCACTATTGCACACCCTAAAGAGGTGCAGGATCACAAGATTCGGCTAGGCACATTGTGGGGACATGACATATGGTATCAAAGTGGATTTGTTGAAAATTTTGGAGAAGGATTGGGGAGATATTCACTACTATATCGACGATAGATGGTATCAAAGAAAAAATTTAAGATAATTTTTTGCAAAGTTAATTCAGTGGGAACATTCACAAACTTGGTGAACAATTTGATGTAATGAAATTGTTCATCGTAGAATTTGCATTAGACTGATGATAGAGGTTTGGTTAATGTTGCAATGGGAAGGTTGGTTTGGGGACACACCTTGTGCAAACCAAGAGCAGAGTTTGTGGTAAGATGAAGCACTTGGATAGGGTAGGTGGTTGTAGAACTCATTGCATACTTGATCACAGAAAATTTTGTGCACACCTTGGAGAGACCAAGAGAAAAGTTTGTCGGGTGAATAGAGCACTTGGGAAAGGTAGATGAATGTAGGATATGTTGCACGACTTGTCATAGAGATCTAATTGCAGAAGTGATCAAAACAACAAAACACATAGGGTTATCACATAAGTGATTGTGAAGGGGAGAAATTCTAGGTGGCAGGAGGTGAAGCACTGGGGTGCATTGGATGACCTGGGGTGACCTAGAGAAGATCCACAACATGTAGTTTCTTGGGCACATTTCCATCATGACGTCTTCGTAACGTGCATTGCTGAGAAAAACAATTGAGTTGAGTTGGGTTGTTGGACTAGTGGATTGACTGCAGCCTTCATATGAGGGTACTCTTCGTAGATTTACAACAATCAGTTAGCAACAATGTGCCTTGAAGTGGGATTGGTCAAGGTGCAGAGATGGCAAGATTTTGGATATGAGTTTAGCTGGTTGCATGCGAAGTTTGGGACTTAGATGAATTTCAGAAGTGAACGAATGGACTCAAACTTGTATCCCATCAAAGGTCTTGCAGGTTTGTGGAGTCGTGGACAGTAATTGAGGAGAGTTCATGTAGAGAGTCGGTTGCTTGGGTAGGTGCATGCCTAGGATAACATGCTTAGAACATGGTTGTAGTGAACGATGCCATTGGAAAGGTATGATTGGCCTTGAGTTCTTTCATTTCCTAAGTGTTGCAATGATTTATTTGAAGGGACGACAAATGACTTGGTGGTTCAAGTGCATTTTGTTCCCTCGGTGAAAACCGAAAGACTTAAGAGTGAATCAAGTGGTGTATATTTGAATAAGTCTTGCAACAGTTTGGGATGCCTTGGTTGGGAGAATGTGCAGAGATCTTAGAAAAACCTACTTGGATGAATCCCGTGTTGAACTTAGTCATATTTGGATGCATCTGTGGAGGTGGCTTGAGGGAGTTGTCTAACTCTTTGATGAGGTGCATTGGATAGGTCACTGTGGTGAAGTGGGTAGTGAATCATGGACGTGTCGAGTCAAGAGGATGGGTGAGGCAACTTAGTGCTTGGTGCCTTAGCCATATTTGTTGAGTCATGTGGTGACTTGAAGAGACATGATGACAGTTCTAGAGTTTGGACACTTGCAGCAGGTGCAAGGAAATTTATTCTAGGAGACTGATGGAGTCAAAAAAAGGAATTTACCAAGAATTTTTGGCAGTCAATCTGAATGGGAAGAACACAGACCAATTGACTTGGGTGGTGTTTTCTCGCCTTTGGTATGGGAAATTGGATGAGGCAAAGAACACCTTGGTGACTTGCGGATGATTGTGTGATGACTTAGAGATCCAACACAGATCGTTGGTTGGAGTTGGCAGAGTATTGATTCGAACACACCTAAGGCATGAAAGTTCTTTGAGGTGAATCATTATACCTAGATAACTTTGGATGGTTCATTGGGACATTTAAGGAGTGTAGGCATGTTTTCCATACTCATCGTAGATGTTGATTTTCATTGAGGTGACTTGATGAAAGAAGGTGAGTTGAAGACTTGCCTTTTTTTGGAGGATTGTGTAGATAGACAGATTACAACATGAAGAGCTTTGTCATGGGTGTTTCTCTTTCTTTTGGAAACATTGTTGAGAGTGAATCCTAACCATTCCAAGGAATAGAGAGGTAGACATAGTAACATGGGCAGGTGATGGAGTAGTGAAGCAGAGGCAACCTCAATGTACATTTCTTGGGGAAAATTGTCTAACTGTTCCATGAGGTGGACAATGGAGTCAAGTTGTCATGAATGACTTTGCTTTGGGGTGAATTCATAGTGAAACAAGGTGAGGGGTGACCTTTCCTTAGTCTAAGATATTTGCACCGATGGATCGAATTATAGGAGGAAGTGAGAGTATAGATGCACTAGTAGGTTCAAAGTGCAACACTTAGACATTGTGGAGGATCTCCTTGATGAAGATGTTCAAAGTGCAACACTTAGACATTGTGGAGGATCTCCTTGATGAAGATCAGATGATAGATGCAATGGTGAGGTAAGGATGGACACTTTCCCTAGTCTTTGGAGTTGGACAGAGTGACAGAGATGCGACAAAAAAAACTAAGTTCAGGAATGAGGAAGTGCATTCTCATAAGTTGGGAATGACAGTTGGAATAGGTACCCAATTAGTCCAAGGCATGGGGGAATTCAATGTTCAAAGAGATGACATAATTTGTTGAAGTATGGGTGAAACAACAAGTTCACAAGAGTTAAACACTTAGGAGAAATTTTGAAGTGAAGTGGGTAGCTGTCAATTGTAGCAGGTAGTGACAGGAACAATGGAACCGAACAACAATAAGGAAACAACATCGCAAAGAGAGAGTGCAATAGATTTGGGTGAATTTCATCCTTGGAGTTGGGTGAAGTGAACGCATTGACTTAGGAAACAAATTGTTGGGAGTTGGGGTGGTACAATTTGGCTTGTGGAAACTTGGGCTTTACAGTTCATAGGAAAACTTGGGTTTTGTGTGCTCTTCCGATCTCATAGGAAAACTTGGGTTTTCTACTTTGGTAGAATCTTTGGTTTCTAGTTGGCATGGAATTTGGGTTTTCTAGAAGACTTAGTTGTAGAGGAGGCACGTTTTCGGGTAGATACCTGGATGTTGCAGATTTTGTGGATGTTGTTGAGGATGAAAATAAATTGACATGGGAAAGGATGTAATTCCTTGGGAGATCATCTCGGGCGCACACACTTCCACCACAATAAAAATTGAGCAGGAAGGATGCTCGGTATGAATGAGGAGACGAAAGTCTTCATATAGGGGAAAGTTGGGGTTCCTTGGGCACGTGATGTGCCAAGGGATGAATCCACCCAAGTTTTATTGCAGCATAAGTCAAAAGATGAATGGTTTGACGAAGCGTTGAGGAAAAGACTTGGGTGCTCCACCAAACAGATGAATCAACTAAGGCATGGGGGACACACTTAGGAGAGTCGGATCGACTCACCTAAGGGGATGTGCACCCAAGAGGACAAGTTAGTTCGACATATGGGGTGTGTTGGCATGAGGGGTGCACCAAGGTTGGGAATTCCAATCACAAGGGGCATGACGGTTGATGAGTGCATGGGTTTATTTGGGTGACCGATTCTGTGAAGGGGTGCGATGATTCATTTGGGAAACCAGGTCCATGAAAGGTGCATGAAAATTTGTTTGGAAATGGGTTCATGAAGGGGTGTGACACCCCCAAAGGATGCGATGGATTGTGATGGTGACCATTGGAGAGCCTATAAGAGAATAAGGGTGCACAACCAAGGAAGGAAATTTTTGGAAAGACAAGGAGAGGAGGAGAGCTCTGCGATTCCAAGGCAGATGAAGAGGAGGAGCTCCCTCAAGGAGCCAAGTCACTCCACATGGGAGTACTTGTGATACCTTGAGGAGGATTTAGTGAGAAGAGTTGGGAGAAATTCTCTTGGGCATATTTTGGATAAGTATGGAAACGTAGGTCTATTGGAGGCGTGTGTGAGGCATAAATGAAATCTATGAATTCTGTGGAAATGAAGAGACAACAAGTCTACATTTGGAGGCATGTATGAGGTACACCATAGGTGGCTATGAATATAGTTGCGACGAAGAGTCTTGGTGACGATCTATGTATGAGTTTCTTGGTGAGGCGAGATGAGTCGTTTGACTCCACCCTATGTAAACTGATTCGGTAGTGCTCATGTTGTAACTGTTTCGAAATAACAAAGACTTAGCTGGGTTTTAGTCATGGTTCTTGTTGCCCACACTATATCTATGTTTGTCTTTCATTTGTTCCATAGTTCTCTTGGTTTCTCATGGATGTATTCTTAAATATGACTAAGTGTTAAATAAATTAATGGATTTCTAAGTATATAGGAGTTGCACTAGAGTAGGGGTCTGACGCGTTGGTAGCCTAGAACAGAGTATGATTATTCTCTAGGAGAAGAGGCATAGTCTGGACGAAGTAACCTTGGTGCTTCCAAGAAGCTAAGAATGAATCATCATGGTGCCGCATGTCCTTAATAGGTGCACGATCGTAATATTCTACTAGGCACACTGTGGGGACGTGACATTGCCAAATTCGAGTGATAATTGTCGAAAAAATAAAAAAATTAAAATTCTCTTACGACTCAGAATATTGGGACATGGAAGTCTATGTGTATTGAGAAATGTGTTGAAGGCATGGCCATGCTTTTGTATTTTAATCAAAGAGTTTAATTAATAATCGTATTATGGGTGAGGGAACTATTTTCCATGTACATAGTAAGATCTCTTAGGTCGTATTTTCATTTCTAAGCATGGTTTTTTATGATTATTGTTGTGCTCCAACTCTTGCATCGTAAATAATAGGCCTTCAACCCTAGTGAGGTGTTAAATGTATTTTGAAATACATTGTGCCATTGATTTTTCAAATTTTAGGTTGTATCGATTGGTATCAACAAATTTACATATTCTTGCAGTGAAGGATAACTCTAGCAATAACTACATTGATTGGTAGAGTTGTAAGGGAGAGACATCTCTAGTGATGGTGTTAGATTTGATGTTGTTCAAATTTTGTAATAGGTTTTTAGAAGAGGAGATGTGGAATCTACTTTGTGAATGAATAAACTATAAAATAGAAGCTACATAAAGGAAAGGTAGAGACGTTGTAGCATGGTATCGATGGACACATGCTCTATTTAATCAAGAAGGTTCTTTCCAATGTGAGGTCCCAATTTAACCTTAAAATATTTAGAATGGAAAATATATTAGGTTTTTATGAGGACAATTTGTTTTGAATATTGTTTTAAAATATTAAAACACTAAAATGCAAATCAATTTCTGGGTAAAATCATGAACGTGGATGTCTATTTTGCTTGTTTTTTGAGAAATATATATATATATATATATATATATATATATATA
>CBVK0100912020.1:0-10330 GCA_900067695.1 Picea abies | reverse complement strand
CAATGACAATATATCCAACAATCTCCCCCTTTGTCATTGAGGGCAACACATTAACTTCAAATAAAAAACTCCCCTTGTAATGATGCTTTCCTTTTTATGAAGTTTCTCTACCCCTTTGACATCAATGGAAAAGGGTTTCTTCTCCTATGATATGTTAGTATAATTACTTCTCTGACCACTGGTAATTCCTTCTGCAATCAACCTTTTCCTGTCATCATTGAATTCCTCCTTTTTTCATTGATTGATATCTCCCCTTGAATAGTTGCCAACTGATGCATTATTTTTTTGAGAGATTTAGGTAGGAAGAAGGATTACTCCCAATGTTTTCCTAAGATATTCAAATGCATATCTATTTTAAGGGTTTTTTCTCATGTGTTCAAGCTGTATGTTACTGACTAGACTAAGCTTGGGTAACTCTTTCTACAAACATGTTATGTCTGGCATACCTAAATGACTCCCCCTGTTAATATTCTTTCTCTCTTCTTCTGACTACTCCCCACTTTTGTTTCTAAAAGGGTATCTCTTCCTAACAGGGTTTCTTCTCTTGCTAATTCTGCAGGATGTCATTCTACCTCATTTTGTACATCATAATGTTTCTTATGTGGATGCCAGTGTCATATTGGAACACTTATCAATTGTGTCTCCTCTTATTAAAACAACTCTTGGATCTACCCATTGATTCTCATCGATCCCTAACTAAGATACCAATTTTTTTTATGTCATCCACCTTGACATCTGCACTCTCAACAATCTTATGTAACCTAAGATTGTAGCATTTTTTTTTTTTTGGGTAGAAGCATATCCAAGAAGGATACCTTCATCAGATATGGCATCAAATTTTTGAGATTCTCATGAAGCTTTTTGATGTAACCCTTACTTCCAAAGACCTTGAAGTATTTTACCAATGGAGATCTTCCAAACCATAGTTCATAAAGAGTCTTATTACTATTAATCCTGAGCTGACCTTTCTTCAATATGTATACTTTTTCTACTGACATCAACCCTCCAATATCCATCAGATAATTTTGATTCAATGAGCATAGTCTTGACAGCTTTCTAGACATAGATCCCTTTTTTTTTTTTTAATTTCTCTTTTAGAAGGAGTTTTAGTGTACCATTAAAATAGGATTGAAATATTTATGAGATAATTATCTTTCAATTATTTTTTTTGTTCTATTGTTGGAGATTCATCATCAACATCATTATTATGTGCACCATAAGCTTCTTTATCCTTGTTTTGAGAATATTCCTTGTTAGAAGTTTTATCCTTCAAACTCCTATTATTAACTTCATCAATTTTAGGAGCAATATTTTTCTCATCTTTTTTATTTGGTACTTGGGATTTTATTTTCCATATCTTCTTTTTACTCTTGTTATCATATTGTATGAAGCACTTATTATTGATTGTATTCTTGAGTTCCAACAGTCATGGGATTTTTCACCATATATACCACAACTGTAGCATCTCATTATGTAGCAATGTGTAGCAATATGTCCAACATGATTGCAGTTCCAACATCTTATACTATTGTGGTACCTAGAAACTTGTTTTCTTCTATGGTGCCTACCATCCAAGGCTTTATGACCATATAAATTACAAGAAAAAAAATAGTTGTTAAAAACACTCGCATACCTTCTTTGATTCATCCATGAAGGTGTCTCTCTTTTGAACTTGCTTTGAGGTCTATGAATAGCTTCTGGATGTATTCCATGATCTGATCTTCTAAATTTTGTAGTGTTTCTTTTATTTCTTGAACTTGAAGAACCTAATTCATACCTGTTTTCACTTTTTTCAAATGAAGGAGCTGTGTCAGACCTGTCTTCATCTTTTACAAATGAAGGACTTGCATCAAATCTCTTAGTATTACTGATCTTTTCCTTGTTGTATCCAAGGCCAGATTTGTCATTTGGCGATCTCTGACTATCCAAGATCTCATCCAGGGTTATGGAGCTATTCAAGAACTTGTTTTGGGTGTCTAAATTCTCAACCTTCTTTATAAGATTCACAACTTCTTCTTCCATATCATGACAAGATTCTTCCTTTTTGTCCAATTGATTCCTTACAACCTCTTCTCTCATTTTGGCTTCTTCAAGTTGGATTTTAAGATTGACATAGCTTTCCCTTAGTTCTTTTAGATATGCAAGGTTTTTGCTTGAGACATCATCTTCCTTCTTTTTCTTGACTGATTTTATTTTTTAGTCTCTTGATTTTCTCTTCCTTTTCTTTTGTTAGATCAATAAATTTTGTTTTCAATCTATTGATCTCATATTCTTTGTTTTCTAACTGAATATTTTTCTTAGATATGGTTTCTTTATTTTCTTTGAGATTTTTGTTTATTTCCAAGATATGCTTATGATTTCCAAGCTAATCATCTTCCTTCTCCTCTTATTTTACTTGACTGACTTCTTTCTTTAGCTTCTTGATCTCCTCTTCTTTCTCTTCTAACTGATTTTCCTACTCGTATATTATCTTATCACTGTCTTTGAGCATTTGATTTATTTTCAAGACATGTTTTTTACTCTTTTCAAGAAATTCTTGATTGTAGTCATGAAGATAGCTATAGTATGATTCATTATGGTCATAGAGGTATTCAAAGAGATTCCAATCAAGCTTTTCTTTGTCCTTTGGTATTTATTCTTCTTATTCTTCCACAACATAAATGCTAACAGAACATTATGTTATTGTATCTGAGTCTTGTTCTTTACTTGCAGAGGAGGATTCAATATCACTACTATTGCAATCCAAATATTGTGGAGAGTCTTTACTTTTATTGATGGTTGAGCCTTCATTTTCATCCTTGAGAGGAATGTCTTATGTGTATTCATTTTTTATTTGATACATATTTTCTAACTTTATCCATATGTCCTTGTCATATTTGCATAGTCCTATGATTTCCTTGACTATATTTGATAATCCATTGAGAAGAATCTTCAATGCCACTTCATTGTTCTTCCTTGCGCTTCTTTGGACTATAATTTTGGATACATTATTTGATGTAGTTAAGTCCCAGGGTTTTCTTACTACTGAACTCCAAAATTCAGATCCTTTTGACTTTATATACTCTTTCATATTTTCTCTCCATGAGGAATAATTTGTTCCATCGAATAAAGGATCTTTAATTGCGGAGAGAACCATCTATCCACCCATTTATTCAGGATCTAACTTCCAGTGTTTAAATTGTGTTTTGAAGGAACCTTCTCTCTGATACCAATTGAATAACACACTGCCCACACTAAGAGGGGGGAATTGAATTAGTGTTTGGACTATTTTAACAATTTCTTTTCACAATTTACCAATTAAAACATATTGAACAGATTAAGAACAATCACATCATAATTACAATGGAAACAGAGACGCCAAATGTTTTTATAAGATTTTGTATAATTTATATGAACATATTAATATGAATATATGTGAAAGAAGATTTTATTTATCACCATCTATTGTTTCAGCACCAATTGAAGTAAGGAGCACCAACCCCTCAGAGAGCACCAACTCTCAGCCAAGACCTAGCTTGCTACAAGACCCATGTTGTTGATAGAACCCAGTCTATCCAACTAAAGTTTATTCATCTCCAGTAGTAGTGATCCATTATAGATTCAATTTGATCTTTTGATCAGAGGTATATCATAAGACACTCATTACCGCATTTCAACTTCTTTCTGTAATTCACATTTTCTTCATCTGATATATTCATATTTTCTTTTCTCTAATATCTTCTTCGAATCTTCTTCATCTTTTGATCTTATGTTCTAAACTACAGAGACACTTTTATTCTCAACACTCTTGCATGATTATATACTCTTCAAACGGTGTGAGTGTGACACAATTGTGTCCCTTCATTTCGATCATTGTGCCTCTTCGATTAATTAACCTTAATTATTATTTATTTATTTTACCGTGAAGGTTTTTCATAAATTGATCACAATCTTAGATCAATTTAATCCTTTACACTCAATCTCAAATCTCTGTTATATTCATAGACACCAAATTCTATGGAGGCGCTTCCTTCAAACCATGAAATATGACTGTGTGTTACAAAACAACAGACCTTACCAATTATAGAGACATATTATAATTTCCTTTTAAGACTTTTATATCATATGACCATCGACAGTAACCAGATGCTAAGCCAAATGATTTCTTGAGCGCTTTATTAAATTAACAGTTACGATTCGATATTATTATGGGATGAACAACTGATAGAATTTCAACACTTTTACTAGGCTTCAGGTCTTCATGACTTACAACATTACAAAACTCTTGAGTACGATATCGTCGATATAATCAGATGGTTCATGTTTATATTTGCAGAGACATATCAACGGTCATATTTGACCTTACACTCAACCTTTTACTACTAAACTTGATGGCCAAGACTTAATCATTCATCGATATGGATGACCAAAATTTAATCTGGGTCTCCAGTCTACTTACGTCACTTGATGAAGTGTCACAAGTCGAGTAGCTACCACGTGTCACTCTATTTCATGATTTGCGCATACCTAAAATGTTGAATCAAATTGACACTTGTCATTGTTTGATTGCGCCACATGTCTTTGCTGATGTGGTATGCCACATGTCCTTCTCGAATCAATGGTCCTCATTCTCCCTTTGATCAATGGCTATGATCAAATCGCAACTTCGCATGTCGAGTGTTTGAACATGAGCCACCACTAACACTTCCAACTCTCGATATTTGAAAAGGGCTAACGTTCCTTAACTCCTCCTTTGGCCTCCATCCATGTGACCATTCACTATGAACCAAGGCCCAACTCTCAAGAGCATCAAAATTTCATGTATCGCAAGTCCTCACTACTTCCACCTTTGACCTTTCCCTCCAGCAAGTCAGCGAAACGATGACCCTTCGCCATGTGCCCTTCTTGACAACGGATGGTCTCAATGATTTCAGAATGATCAACGGCTGTGATCATTTCAGAACGATCAACAACTATGATCTTTTCATGACCTCGCACCTCACAACTTCCTGCAACTCTACCTTTGAATTTTCCATTTCACGAGTCATCGAAATGTTGATATCTCACCACGTGTCCTCTAGATCAGACAACTGTGATCATGTCGCGACCTCCCACCTCACGAGTTCCTGCATTTCTACCTTTGAATTTTCCAGTTCGCATGTCAACGAAATTCCAATCGCTTGCCATGTGTCCTCTGGATCCAAAGGCCATTATCATTTCTCGACCTCGCATATCGTGAGTTCCCACAACACTCACATTTGAATTCTTCAGTTTGCAAGTTAGCGAAATGCCAATCGCTCACCACGTGTCCTCTAGCTCAGATGACCCAGATCTAATTTGGACAATATGATGCTTGAGATATTCTTCAAATGATCTGACGATTGTGATTTACATCGGATGATCTAAAGGTCGAGATCTATTCTGCGATGCAACTCTTGTAGCTTTATCTTATTCTTCCATTTCAACACGATCCAATGGTTCAAATAAGGATCTAGGATCATTGAATCGATCCTTCTGTGATGTAACTCTGTTGGCTTATCCTGTCCTTACACTTGAACACGATCTGGCGGTCACGATATTCCAACAGTCCTTAATCCCATGGTCACTCACATGACCGATGCATGTTATTTTATACGATCAACACGATCAACCTATTGATCGGATGACTATTGAGGCTTATTACTCTGTCATATGGTTGCTGAGGCTTCTTACTCTGATTGGATGGCTACTAAGCTAATGATTTTTCTTCCAATTTTTGATCTCTGTGTTTGCTAACCCTCCTAATATTTTATCATAGGAACGTTTTTTATCAATGACAATATCATCTGTGGTAATTCATCATTAACAATAAATCATCACATCAAATGTTGACATCAATGACAATATATCCAACACTTTGTATCCAATGAAAATGAACTTGCCTTCCTTCTTGTCTAGCTTACTCCTCTTTTCCTTAGGAATGTGCACAAATGCATCACAGCCAAATATTTTGAGATGTGAAACCAAAGGATTCTTACCAGACCATACCTCATGTGGATGGCGAGGAGCCTAATCGCGTGCTAGGTGTCTCCTGTGGATGAACGGCTGAAGCTGCTTCACGATACGACAGGCCCGACTCTGGGCACTTTCGGCACTCCAGGGTTTGGGGTTTCGAGATGCGAGAGGATGAGGGAATTTCACCCTTCGAACTCCTGAGTTCCGATATTCCAACTAGATCTCACAGCATGTGCTGCTGGATTGGACAACCCAGATTTAGCCTTGAAAAATAGGCGTTTTCTCTGATGTTATATATCGTTTAACTTGGTAGCCCTGATATCCCGATGACCGTTGATCTGCCCTTGTGGATGAATCTGGACCGTCGACAACACAACTTCACCCTCTTACATGCTTGGAAGCCTTAAATGATATTTTTCCATGCTGCTCTCGGGCGCTTCTCATGCAACTTGCAGACCCGAATACTCTTGTGCCTAGGACGAGAAATGTCGCTGACACCAGCAACACCTTGTTTTTTTCCATGTCTCTCATGAAATGGTATTGTACATCAATGTGCTTAGTCTTGGAATGATAAGCTAGTTTCTTTTCCAAAAATATTGTGCTTTGACTATCACAACTTATCTTCATAGCTCTCTTCTCAAAATGAATTGTTGAACACATACTTTGTAGTCATACTTCTTATTTTCTTCCATGAGTGGTTTCCTTGTATTCAAATTTTATTGTTGACAAGGCTACGACCACCTGTCACTTACTCATCCAGTTGATTGCTCCACCGAATGTCTTAAAAATATGTCCATTGGTCGACCTTTGGTGATCCATATTTCTAGCCCAATAGACATCCATAAATCCATGTATATTTAATTCACTATCACCTCTAGGTTTTCCTTGGTAGAATATAACATAGTCACTTTGTGACACACAAATACCTAGATACTCTCTTAACAACTGTCCAGTACTCTTTTCCAGGTTTCGACGTGTATCTACTCAACACTCCCATTGCATGGGAAATGTCTAGTCGAGTGCAGACCATCACATACATTATACTACCAACAACACGTGCATAGGGAACATGTGCCATGTCCTGTATTTCCACCTGTGTCCTTGGACATTGTTCAACAACTAGCCTTACTTCCATAGGAACTCAAACCTTCATAGGTTTTGAATCCTGCATGTTGAATTGTTTCAATATTGTTTCAATATACTTTTTCTAGTTCAACCAAATATTTCTAGCTACTCGATCTCTCTTGATCTCCATTCCTAGAATGAATTTCGATGCACCAAGATCCTTACAGTAAAACTTGGAGGATAGTTGCTTCTTCACCTCCTTTATTGTGTTCATGTTGTTTCCAATCAGTAACATGTCGTCGACATACAATGCTACATACATGAAACACCCACATTCTTATTTGGAATATATGTAGTGATCAAATTTGCTTCTCAGAAATCCTAAACTAAGGATGTATGTGTCGAACTTTTGGTACCACATCCTTGGTGATTGCTTTAGACCATAAAGGGATATTTTCAATTTGCACACCAAATCTGTCTTTCCTCTTACTACAAATCCTTCAATATTTTTTATGTAGATTTATTTTTCCAATTCCCCATGTAGGAACACTACCTTTACATCCATCTATTAGATTTCTAGATCAAATTCTATAGCCAGAGACATTAGTACTCTAATGGAAGTTAATTTGCAATAGGGGAAAAAACATCACCGAATTTGACTCCTTCGACTTAGGAATATCCTTTCGCTACCAATTGATCTCTAAATTTCTCGACTTGACTTGCAACATTCATTTTCTTCTTGAATACCCACTTGATACCAATGATATTTCTTCCATTTTTTAATTCGACTAACTCCCATGTCCCATTCTTATTAAAATATTCCATTTCTTTAACCATGGAATCCTTCCATAGTTTTCCCTTTGTTGAGTCGACTGCCTCCTCGACTAACTTGGGCTCTTTGTCAGTGGCAGTTAACACAAATCCAGAATGAAAGTTGGGTAGACTATACCTTTCAACTGGTTTTCTTACTCATTATGACCTCCTTACAACTGAGTTTGGTTGTTCAACCTATTCATCTTGGTCAATCGACTCATCTGAATCAGATTCTTCATTCCTCAGTTCAAACTACACCTTCTCTGGATTATTCTTTGTTTGAACCATCACTTCAAACTCAAACCTCCTTCTAACTTCTCTGAAGACCAAATATCGACTGTACACTATTTTCCTTGATGCAGGATCTCGGAGCTTATATCCTTTCATTCCTTCCTTGTATCCAATGAAAATGCAATTGACTACCTTCTGTCCAACTTTCTCCTCTTTTCCTTGGGAATGTGCACAAATGCATCACAGCCAAATATTTTGAGATGTGAAACCAAAGGATTCTTACCAGACCATACCTCATGTGGATTCATGTTGACTAATGCTGATGAAGGAGACATATTCACTAGATATTTTGTAGTTTCGATTGCCTCTGCCCATAATTCTTGTGCGAGCACAACACCAATGAGCATGCTCCTTGCCTTGTCCGTCACTATTTTGTTCATTATCTCAAAAACTCCATTTTTCTACGAGGTATATGGTGTGGTATTTTTGTGTGCTATTCCACACTGCTTGCATAACTGATCAAATTATTTTCGATATAATTCACCACCATTTTCATTTATCAACACCTTAATCTTCTTAATTGTTTGGTTTTCTACAAGAGATTTAAACTCTTTGAATTTCTCAAAAACTTTTGTTTTCTTACTTGGGAAATATATCCATGTCTTCTTGGAAAAATCATCTATGAAGGAAACATAATATAGGGATCCACCAAGTGAAGGCATAGAAGCAAGGCCAAGCACATCACTATGAACCAATTATAGAATCCCCTTTTCCCTTATCTCTCCATGTGGGAACCTCAACCGTCTCTGTTTTCCATATATACAATGTTCACAAAAGTCAACTTATAAAGTAAATTCAAGGAAATATTTGGCCATACCTTTTTTATGCATAGCACAAAGTCATTTTTCTCCAATATGTCCCATCCTCTCATGCCATAGCATGGTTGGGTCATTTTGACAAGGACATGTTGAGTTCGGTTGAATTAGCTCAACCTAAGTCGAGTTGAGTTGAAGTCGAGTCAACTTCAGGAACAATGATGTTGTTGCATCCAGACAAGTGGGAATTCCCTAATAACTTATATAGGATTCCAATTCAAACACCTTTCATTATGACCATTGCACATATGACCATATTTCATGTATCCTTCTGAAATAGAGTGTGTACCCCTACATCACTCACCTTTATAAAAGATATCAAGTTTCTTTCCAAACCTGGAACATGTAGCACACCTGGAAGGGTTCTACTCCTCGCATCATGTAGCATCAGTTGAACTCTTCCTCTTCTAACAATTTTGGTTATTGAGTCATCCCCCGAGAACACATCTCCTCATTCATATCGTTCATATTCACATAACCATTCTCTATGTGGTGTCATATGATAGGATGCTCTTGATATTCACATAACCATTCTCTATGTGGTGTCATATGATAGGATGCTCTTGATTCCATTAACCAAAAATCTTAATCTGATTGTGTTTTGATCGACACCAGGTACACATCACCTCCCTTGTTTGGAGTTGTTTTACTCTTAGTTGACTACTTCTCATTAGATCATGTACTAGATTTTGTTTCCTTTGACTTGCAGCCCCTTTTGTAATTCCCAACTTTGCCCCATTTTCAGCATCTTCTTGTTGTCAACTGAACCAAGGACTTAGATCTACCCTTCAACTTAGACTTTCTACTGGAGAACATTCATTTATCTCTGTCAACCGATCGACCTCTCACCACTAATGAAAGTTTCATTGATCCTTACATGTTCTTCCTTCTGATTGTTATGATAGTATATATGAAACCACGTCTTCTAGCACTAGTGTGGTTTAATTACTCCCTATAGCCATGACTAAGTTATCTAGGGAGTCTGGAAAAGAACATAGTATGCTAACAAATTTCTCCTCCTCAGTGATTTTAATATCCAAATAATATAATTGTCTTGTAATGGTATTAAACGCATTTAAATGATTACTCACCATACTTTCCTCACTCATCCTTAGAAGATACAACTTATTTCTAAGAAACATTTTATTTACTAGGGATTTTGACTTATACATGCTTCCCAACTTGTCTCTTAGTTTCTTGGTTGAATCTTCACCTAAGACATTCAATAGTATTGAATCTTCAAGACAAATTTGAATCATACTCCTTTCCCTTCTCTTGATTTTCTCCCATTCTTCCCTCTGCATACCTATCAAAATGGTACCTGGACAAACTGCTACCCATTGTTCTCGATCTACAAGGAGATATTCAATTTT
>CBVK0100912019.1:0-10330 GCA_900067695.1 Picea abies | reverse complement strand
CCGAGATCTACACTCTTTCCCTACACGACGCTCTTCCGATCTCACTTTTGCTAGCTAGACATTGCCAAACTTGCTTGTGATAAGCTTTTAGCATTCATCTAGGTTAAAGCTATTTCTTCTTGTCATTTTCAAGCACTTTTAAGGCATAATCCTTGTGGCTGTTATAAAATATTAATTGCTGTTATAAACTATTGTATTGCTGCAAATTCTTATCAGCTAGCTTACTTTTTGAAGGTTCATTGTCTTATGAAGCACTAACAATCATTTTGGTACTTGGAAAGTGCCCCTTTTTGCCTCCTTGTCTTGTTCTGGGAAGGTACATAATATTATCTTATTTGCTTCATCTCCATAAGACATAAAAGACCCTTTGACTTGAGTGATCTGTGAGAGGGGAAGGGTTTCTTTGTGATTACTTGCCTTAGCCTTCTCAAACCCCCAGGTCACCGAGGACGTCTCCCCTGGGGTAGTCTTGACATACTCCTAAATAGAAAGGGATCTCCTATTAAGGTGACAGTGATAGGTTATTCCCAGTTACGCCAATTCTGTATCCACTTGCCTTGGGCTTTGGGGAAAGTACAAATTGCGCGATAACAGTGTCCTTAAGCATGCATGGATACCTAGGCCAATGCTTAGACACCTTCTAAGCTACAAAATTAACATGTGACACTAGTGTGCACTGTGTACATTATGCTCTGGTATTATTCTCTAATGTACTAAGAATTTCAGATTGGTCCCTTTTGCTTCCCCTAAGGTACGTTATTAATCAAAGCTGTTTAGTAGACATCAAAAACAACTTTGGCTTGCTCAAGCCTCTACTTCTGATAAATTTGTTAGATGTTCAATATATGCCTTGAAAAACATTTTAAAGATACTGGATGGTATCCTTTTCTGATGTCATTGCTAGTTGATGTTCTGCATGCCAGTGGCCTGTTTGCCTACTTTAAAACTATATCCTTTACTTCTAATGTATTGTAATAATTTCAAGAGCAACAATTTTTTTTTATTGCTGGCCTTTGTACTAATGTTAGTATGGTATAATCTTGTGACTGGACGATATCCTTCTTTGAAGTAGTTGCTGGTTGAAGTTTTGTATGCCAGTGGCCTGGAGGCCTAGTTCAGAACTATATCCTTTACTTCTAATGTATTGCAATCATTTCCCAACAAAGAACTTTATTATATTGCTGGCTTCTGTTCTAATGTAACTATGGCATAATGTGGTGACTATTAGCGGATCATTGGCCTTTACATCTCAAGCATTTTCAAATTAATGACTATAATGGCTGGTAGTATCTGTATTTGTTGTATTTGTCTATGATGACGTTTTGGTATTCTTTTTTTGTTTTGTTTTGTTTTGGCTACTATAATAAAACTGTTCATGTGGCAAATATAGTCCCATTAGTTATATACAAACAAAATGTGTTTGTTTTGTCTTTCTAGCAAGACGGATATGTTTTATATTTGAGAGAGTTTTATGTCTACTTTGTAGAAATAACTTGGTTATTCATGGCAACATTTGTGCAGAGCGTTGCAGATTACTAAATGCCTCAGATGATACTGGTTTGGAACTTGATGGGGGCACTGGACACAAGAAACCACCTCGGAAAGCACGAAAAAAAGTTCAAATGGCTCATGACAGTATCCTTTTCAATCTGAAAACAGCCACAAAGTATGGTGCTAGTATTATTATAACTGTTATATGATATTATTTATCTCTAGTTCGCAAAGGTCAACATATTTAGCATTTATAACACTAACAAGTTTGTGAGAGGTTAACTTTGGTCCGTAGTTTAGAATAAGTGTGTGTGCAGTGTGCACTGCACTTGTTTAGGAAGTTTATCACTGGTTAAGTCAATTAGTTAGGGTGGTTCAGAAATTGGTTCGCAGCATGTTGGAAAGCGGCATATCGTGGTTAGGATTTTAGGGTTGTGACAACTGAACATGGTAGGTGTGCACATGTCATTTGAATAAATAGAACATATAAGCAATGTTTAGGAATAGAGAAAATGGCATGACCTTTTCAGTGAAGATCAATGATTTACATATATACAAAGTGATCACCAAAATGGCGCTATGAAGCCCACATTAGCAATGATTCCTCCACGTCTGATAATGACTTCATTTTGAAAACTAACTGGCCTTTTATACTTGTAATTTTCTTGTAAACATTGGTTTTAGGCAACCTGTCAGTTAATGATGACCCTTAAGATAACTTATAAAATAACTTATTATATTTTGGCCATATGTGCTTTAAGTACAATGGTGACAATGCAAGAAAACAGACTAAAGTCAAGACTTGATAGAAATTAAGACATCATAATAAATGCAGGCTGTCAAACTATGAAGGTTGAACAAAACTGTTAAAGTGATAACTCTTAATAATGTGTTGTTAGGAATCCTAATGTTAAGAGGGGTCACAAGAAATGCTAATGGCCCAACATTAAATATAGACTTTTTGACATCTAGATTGTGCTCTATTGCCACCGCTTTTAATGTCAGTCTTCGTTATTCTCTGAGTGTTTGTTGTCAATGTGTGCAATATATATGACTTCCTCTCGAACTTTCTGTTAGAATCATGATGAAAAAAATGTGGAACTGCTTTCATGTCTTGAGAGGTGGCCTTGATTTTGAGTCTTACTACCGTCCCCACATGTTTCTCTCTTTCCTTCTTTGTTTTAATATTTTTAAAAATCAAAATTCTTCTCTAAAGGTTCGACTTTATAAAAATTAAAACGATCACTTGTTTTGCAATTTTAATTCAACTTTTCCAACCTTTCACTTATGCACACTTAGTCCACAAACTCCGACTCTAAATTTGATCTTTTGATAGGCCCATGGACTCTCTTACTGTTCTGACACCATGTTAAAAAACTCCATACACATATGAGTGATAAACACGAGAGATGATAGATGTACAAATAAGATATTTTATTAATAAGGGAGTCAACGTGCACATCATCATGCCATTCTTTTATACAGTATGTAATAAGTTACTGAACCACGATATATAGCCAACTTATAACAATTGGGAGTCATTAGCACTAACTAGTAACAACACTTTATTTAATATCACTAGGATAAAGGACTCCTAACATATTATTGGGTGTGAGTTATTCTAAAACATAATGCTAAGTGTAGGGAATCCATGTTGCATTGAGTTTCCTTTCTGTCATGTAATGTTGATACCATTCACACTATGCGAGCTATCTATACTTAAAACAGTGGATTTAATAAATCAGTTTTGCAATCTTATTATATAATAACAAATAAAGCCAAGTGAATTTTGTCAGATATTTGGTCATACATTTTTCTTGCAGGAAGGGATTTTATGAACACAACATCAAACACACAAAAGCCATGCTTCACAAATTTGATAGTTCATTATATTTTCTTTTGAACTGTGGATTTTAATACAGTTCAAACTAGGCAAGCAGTCTGCACTTCAAGAAGCAGACAGACTATTCAGATTCAGCAATTTCCCTATGAAAACTCATTATATTTACAAGGAAATGGTGAGAGTCTCATGAATTTTTCCTCTTCATGTTTACTGGGAGAGAGTTGTCTCTTGTCTGCAGTGAGGAAGGAGCCGAGGACAACTGATGCCCTGCTTTACCATATGTTTATACTGATGTGCAAAGTCTATTTAGCTCATCGATAGCAAATCTACAATACTTGTATATGGCTCTGTACTTGTGTAAAAATGCCTAATTTGGTCATCATTGATAATTTAATCCCAATTAAATAGGTTAGTAGAGACTATGGGAGCCCTCTTGTTACATTGGAACTCTTTTGATCTTAAAGTAGTATAAGTTGTAGGAATAACAATTACAAAAGCTGGTGGAGCATGAATGCTTGAAAATATTGTACGAAAGGGCCAAGTATGAGGCACGTATATCTCCAGACAAATAAGAACTTAATTTTGAATAGAAATAAGTTCATGAATATCAATGTTTCCTTCTCCTGATGCCTTCTGCTCCTTTATATGATTTATTGGTATGGTCATAAAGCTGAGGTCTGTGTCAGTTGGTCCTTTACTTCTTGTGAAAGACCAAGGTTTGACAGCAGGAGATCAGGAGATATCAGAATCTTTGGATGGGGATGATAATGCTGCTTCAGAATCAGCAAATGTTGATGATAGTCAAACAGGAATTGCTTCTTCTATTGGGAGAGAAGTGAAAAGTGAGCCAAACATCATGGTTATCTTCAAATATGTTGATGCTCTTTATTTTCATTCTTTTTTCAAATTTGATTTTTTAAGTATGCTTGGATTTGCTCTATATATTTATATTCTCCATTGTTTAAGAATGATTGCATTTAAATGCTTGTCTGATGGTATTTTTCAATTATTATTATTTAAAAAAATCTTATAGAATGACTGTCACAAGTACAGGAAGATGGTCAGTGTTCAAAATTTTTGGTAATGAAATACAGACTGCTATATGAAATTATCTAAATTCTGTAGCAAAGGCATTGTCTAATGTGTTGTCTCAATTATTCTTGATACAATAGTCAATTTTTTGACTCTCATGCTTACCTCCCAGCTATCCTCCACCCTGCTGTATAATTCAGGACGGGCTACATGATAGATAACAAAATCAGCAAACTCATGAACTAAAGGTTAAGAAACAAGACATGTCCACATAGGCCTGTGTGTCCATATCCCACATGTCAGACTTGAAATACGAGTGACATGCTACTGCATGTGTCAGACATGAGTTTGACACATGTCCTGTTTCAGGACACGTCAAACTTGTGTCTAACATGCGCCTTAGCTTGTCTCGATGTGTCAGACACAAACGCATGAAAAGGGATTCTGAAGGAGCCAAAACAGAGTTATAAAAGTGATTTCCTATGTTACCAGGATACGGATATGGGATATGGATCTGGATCCGGATACGCATCTGCCAGATTTTTGAAAAGCCAGGATCGGGATACGGCAAGGATACGTCAAGTACAAAAATATATAATGATATTTTTTAAATTTAAAAAAAAAATATCCAAAGTTCAGAATCAAAACATTCATGAATCACATCATTAGAACTGAAATCATTTATAAATCTTAACACTGAAATGATGCATCTTGCTTATACAAAAAGGATAATAGTAAATACAAAAATGAGTGTCTCATCAATGATCACTCTATTAATATGATAATGTAGAGTAGTTCTAACTACATATCCTGAAATGGGTCTGTTGCCGTCCTAATGCACACTTGCAAACGTGAGCTAAGTCCTGCTCACTTAGTGTGCCCTCGGAGACACAATGTCTAAGTTACAGCCCACACTGTCACCTTGACTGGAACTTCTTCCGTCTAGGCTTACTCCTAGGGAAGCCAAGGGGGGGTAGTCCCTAGTTACTAAGTTAATTTTAAGTTAGGGGTTCTAGGAGTTAGTTTTAATTTATTACAGGCCAAAGGGGGAAAACTAGCCTATGATGATCAAGCAGCAATGCAGAATGCAATTCTAAACTATATGACAGTCAACCCTTTCCTAAGTCTGCTGAGGACTAGTGCCTACTGTTGGGCAAAAGGGGTCGACTAAGTTTTGAGGATGGTCTAGTACAGCAAAGTATAACAAGTGAGTCAAACTAAACAACCCCAAACACAAGCTGCAAAGAATCACAAAAGAGTTCTAAGTGTTAGCAAGAATTTACAACATTTACAGATTAGATGAATGTACAAATCGGATACACAGATGTACAAATTAAAGACACAGATATACAACTTAGAACTCTTTTGTGATTACAAATTAAAGACACAGATATACAACTTAGATACAAAGATACATCAATGTAATCAGATACACAAGATATAAACAAGATGTACACAAGTATCCAAAATCAAAGCAAGTAGTGCCTCCCCAAGTGGGATACTCACTACTTGCTTAACCCACACCACAGTAAGCAGATAAGATAAGATATTCAACAAGTAAATAAACTGCTCGTGTAAACATAAAGGAGACAGAACATATAGCTGCTGTAAGTAGATGAAACAATAAAATACTCCACAAGTTGGACATAACTTGGCTGGAGCAACATCAATAGGCCCCACCTCATCAAATCTTCGAATGAAAAAATCTGTTAGGATCGACCTGAGTATTCTAGCTTATATGAATATTCTTTTCACTATAGTTCCCTATCCATCTTTACTGCATATTAATAACAACTTCCTTGGTCTGCTGGTTCTCCTTGGATGTGAATTATGAGAGAGCATCAATCTCAGCACCTTCTTGTAGCAGCTCATTCCCTTTATGTCCAGTCTTTTTCATATTAATAACTAATTATTTTTAACTGTAATACTTTTTACATATAAATGAAGAGGCTGTGCAGTGGTCATATTTTACTCTAATTCTTAATCATAGGCTGTTAACCATGTCAACCAGTAAATATCTGCAGTCTATTCTAATGCAACTACTCAATATGCAGTTGAGGCATATTTATGGTTGTCCGCTGGTTTTCTGTTTGACTCAATATTTTTTTGGTTTGTATAGGGTCTTCAACATCAATGGATGGAAGCTTAACTGTAGATGGTCCTGCTGTTGGTCCTGGAAGTTCAATTTATTCTGAATGTGTAATGTCTCCTTCAAAGCGTGCAAAGTTGTATGTTCATTTTACCCTTTCTGGAAGTACATTAAATTTATGTTGATGCTATCCAATTGATGAAGGCACAAAAAGACCCTGAATCATACTTCTTTGAAATTATGTACTGGATCAGCATAAATATTGCTTGCACCTTTTTTTAAAATATCCTCAACTTAGTGATGGTGATATACTGATGTCCAATATATGCAGGTGGTCAAGGAATTTATGCCTTAAAGTCTCTGTAGTGTTTATTTTTTAGATTCATCGAGAACATAACTCGTGATGCTTTTTTGGGCACTATTTATGCTTCTTTAATGGAAATTACAACTTAAAATGTATGCCATTTTTTTAATGTCATTCCCAAGAGGATATCGCTTGGAAATGAGAATCACCTTTTCACCTTTTATTGTGTTTCGACAATATACCACTTTTATTGGTTATGAAAGACAACTATATCATTTGCTTTATTTATTTATTTTAGGGAGATTCCCCGGGCACTGTTTATTTGTCTTTCATTATTTTCTATCTTTTTGAGACCCATGTACCTCATACCACTCCTAGATGTATGGACACATTGAAATGGTAAATTAATGCCTTGAAGGATACTTGTGGAACTTTGTGAATGATCATCAATTGTAGTGGCACAAATGGTTACACCTTGTAGAGTGGTGGTACAACACTACCTACCACAATTTAGCAAAATTGAGTCCTTTTGAAGCTTTATAATTGAGTGTGTTGTTATCGATTCCAAAGTCCCAACAACATCAAACTACTTAGCCACTTTTGATGAGATCCTTTGTATCCTACAAAATCATCTTGAGTAAGCAAGGAACCGAATCAAGCAACAATCTGATAAAAGAGTTGATCATGAATTCTAAGAGATCATGTGTCCAACTGACCATACAAGCAAAAATTGTTTAAAAACTACAAGAATCATAAACTTGTGCCCAAGGTCTATAGGCCTGTTAACCCCTAGATTTTCACCCTTGAAAATCTTGAGGGTTAAGAGCCAGCATGCATTGTTTTGGGTGGCATTCTGAGGTTCTCCTAGAGTTTAGCACTTCTGTTGAGCAAGAGGTTGGTTCCCATCAGAGGCAGGTATGATAAGTACATGGTTGTTTGGTTCAAAGTTAGAGTTGACTTAGTTTTGATGCATATTTGAGAGAGATGTATACATATAGTAGCTGTTGCTATTTTTTAGGAGACACAGTTTGAGTGGGTCTCTTGATAGTTTGGAGTAGTTCTGAGCATACAGTATGAGTCCTTGCTTGATTCTAGGCCCGATGAAACTTTTTCGGGCAATGTCCCAAAACTTTCTATTTTTAGTAGGTTTTGCTCGAGGCACCCAGATTTTGAGCATGCAGTAATGATCCTTAGGACATCCAAGTCTTTTGGATCTTTTTTGGGATTATGTGACATAGTTTACTATTTTTAGCAAGTTGAGCACTAGGACTCGCATGTTAGTTTTGATCACATATTCGGATTCCTTATGGAAGGCTGAGATCAACGAGTATAAAGTCAAGGGCATTTAGATGATTTTCAATTTTTAGTGTGTTCTCCCAGTCATCCTAGGTGATGTGGACAGTTTCCTAACATTTAGGAACTGGATTCTATTTTTAGAAATGTCTATATTTAGCAGGTACAGTCATCGTCCACGCAATGCCAAGTGGCACCCAGAAAGATCGACATGAGACAGAGCTACAAGGGTGATGTGGCATCCACCTAAGCATGGGTCACATTTTCCCATGACATGAGCATTTAATAATTGATTAATAAGCATGGGTCACATTTTCCCATGACATGAGCATTTAATAATTGATTAATTGAGCTAAAGGGAGTCGCATAACTAGGCCTAAATTTAGTCTTATATTCCTTCGTATAAGATCCCTTCTACCATAAGGCCTAATCATGCTTACACTTTGAATTATTATATTGAGGCATTTGATGGTGTTTTTGGTATTTTTCTTAGGCATAAGGAACCTCAAAATTTGGACGAGGCCCAAGCTCCTGCTATTAAGTTAGAAGGACATTTTATCATAGCCTACGGTTTTATTCCAATCCATGAATTTCAACTACCAATGGTTAAAGCAGTGCATGAAGTCCTTGTTACTAAATATGAACCACACCTTGCACCGTATTAGGTTCCCAAAGATGAACAACATGATGGTCCCTCAGGCTTTGATTATCCGGAAACAATTGCTGCACCATTTGAGTCACATGCGGAGTTCGAAGAAGATGAAGGTGAAGATTTGAATACTCAAGAGTATTCATTGGTTCCTCCCATTAGTGCAGATGAAAAGTTTCAAGAGGAGGAACCACAGGTTAACCAAGTTGAGATCAGTTAATAGGAATTTTCATCCTTCCCTATCACAGTAGTGGTTCAGGAACAACTTGATCAGACACCATTACAACAGGAGGAGCCTCTTTGGGTTGAACCAGAAGATGATGCCCCTTTCACTCTGCTTACTATTCCCCATCTCAAGGTTGTTCTTTAGGATCTCAAGATTGATTGGATCTTGGATATCAAAGTTCACCATGACCCAGTTGAGCTCAGAATGAAGGAGGTATTTTAGCAGGTAGATGCGAAGAATTTCGGCTCTCATACATTCCCACTTATTATTGTTGAAATACCGTGTTCTAAGCCCCAATTAGCAGCTTTCACTCAACTAGCAGCCTTCATCTATGCCTTCACTAGCAAATACATCAAGGCAACTTTGGATTATATGAGATTTCATGGTTGGTCCGTCTGGAAGGTTGAATTTGTTGACCTCTCTCGTCGAACTAATCATTTGGCTGCATGGCTACATTGGTCCTTTGAGTATGATGATTTAATCATGGAAATTTTGAGGTAAAATTTTTGGGTCTAGGGTAGTTGTCTTTCCTTTCTACATTGTCATTTCAATATTTCGTTCTTGCTGATTTTTTACAGTTTTAGGACAGTAATCTACATTTTCCTTGCAGTGTCTTTTCCCTGCGGTTATCTACTTCAGTCTTTGCATAAGTGTCGCTGATTCTTTTCCTACTTATATCAGCATGTGGTCGTGTCTTGTGTGTTGTTCCTTTCATGAATAAATGACTATCCACTAGTGTTTTTCCTGGGTGAAAATTTGAATGTCTATCTTACGCATGCCAAGCCTTTGTGTCTATCATTAGAGTGAGCCTGGGTGGGGGTCCCCTTTGTCATTGTTCTCAAAGAATTAGGCCTTTAGGGTGGGTAGTTTGAGGAGACATATGAGTGTCTTGAGTCATCTTATGTCTTGTCTCCTCATCTCTTATCATTTAGTCTTCCGCTTTATGTCTTGTCTCCTCATCTCTTATCATTTAGTCTTCCGCTTTGAGTCAATTATCCCCCCCAACCAGCATAGGGATTTGGTACCCGGTTTCTTCATATTGATCTTCTTGAGTTATCACTTCGCGCTAAGGGAAGAGAGACATCATTGCTCTTCTTATTAGCAGGTCATCTTGTATCAACTTAGACACATTATCTACAGATGACCCAAAAGTAGAGCACCTTGGTAGCCGTTATCCTCATTGGCGGTTATTTTGCATTCGACAAGGCTAAGTATCATTGGGGCTTGATTGGATGATCCTTGTCACTATTCGACTTCAGAACATCTTTTCATAGTGTCAAGTTGTGCTCGTACCTTAGGACCTGTTGCCGTCCTTATACACACTTGCAAACGTGAGTTGAGTTCAACTCACTTAGTGTGTCCTCAGAGGCACAATGCCTAGGTTCACAGCCCACGCTGTCACT
>CBVK0100912018.1:0-10330 GCA_900067695.1 Picea abies | reverse complement strand
GTGTTTCTTTAGTATTCATTAGTATGCATTTGTAGTTAGGAAATCCGATGATCACGATATGTTCTCGAAATAGAGTGATCTGATGGTTCATACTCTCCTCGATTTTAATGGCCATTGATTTGTTGCTTAACAACTGATTGGTCCATGATCTCTATTTAAAGAGCATGGAGGGTCATTTGTTGATGATCAATTGTGACAAAATCTCTTGTAAAATCTCTCTGTAATCTTTTTCTATTGCATTAATAAACTACTCTAAGTGGTCACGTTGGTTGGGGCTGTGGATGTTTCCCCATAGGGGTTTTACCACATGAAAACATCGGTGTATTGATCTTCGATATGATTATGTGAGTGGTTATTGAAGGTGTTCATCCTATGTTGGAATACATGTGTTGTCAAAAAACCAGAATAGTGTAGGAACATGTTGTTTGGACATAGAAACAAAGTATTAAAGCATCATCGATAAAATCATGTTAAAAACATCTTTAATCACTTAAAAAGACAAGAAAAAATAATAATTAACCACAAGGTAGAATGGATGTATTTAGTGGTAAAAGATGAAATATTTGGATATAAAATGTATCAAGAGTGTGGGAATATGGCTTAAGAATGAAGGTTTTACATGGTATAAAATATGGCATATTTGGAGCTCAACACTCCCCCATGCATGTTGGTTTACATGTCCTCATGTAAAAAAAATTCTTATATACTCTATTTAAATATTGATTTCTAGGTCTTTATTTCTTTGTGCAGGTACTGGTTCTTGTGGATCAATGCCCCTTTTTCATTTTATATTATCACATATTTTTAACCTAATTTTTTTTACAATAGAGCAATGAAAATTGAGGACAAGTGAAATATGGGATGGTGGATGGTATGATAATATGAATATGAACTTAGGTGTTTATATACTATGTTCTTGAACTATGGATGGAGAGTAAATGATAATGATTTATGAAAGATAAAAAGTATGGAGTGTTTAATCATCAAGTTCAGTTAAACCTTTTAATGAATCAAAGAGTCTGAAACCATTTTTACCTCAATTTTACCTTCACTTTGATGTGCACTATAGGATGATGAAGTGGAGGATGAACTAGAGTACATGCTGGTTGAAACTAAAGATTAAGTTAAGTAGGACTGAGAGCTACTCGAGATCTAGGAGAGAGTTGATGATATGTTGAGATTCCTTCTGTCTCTCTCTCCCCCCATGCTGTAACATCCCGCTCTGGCGTACTTACCAAACTTGTTCTTTGAGGACACTTGCTCGCAAGTGATCTGGATTTTTATGATGATGAAACTTTTTCCTTCATTTTTTTTTTTTTTTTTTGCACCTGTTACTAGAATGGTTGTCGTAACGACGTGGTTCGTTACACATGCCTATTGGTTTCCATGTCCTCATGCAAAATCTGATTAGCACATACTAAAAAAAGGAAGGAAATTATTGTAATATGAAAGAGGACTATGTGGAACTGGTGCATGTTAACTAAGGAATGAAAATGAAGTGTGCCAAGTTGAGAGGTACTGAAAATATCTTGCAAAAATTACCCTTGAAAAAGATTTAAATTTCTGTAATGTTGGTACAGGAACCTATTGGTTGATGTACCAACAATATTGGAATAGAAAAATATAAAAGAACTAAAACCAATACCGTTATTGTGAGAGAATAAATAAACATTGATTTTATGCTAAAGAAATAAACAAAACTTAAATTTTATTCATGATTATAAATTTGGAAATGAAATTTATTTTAAAATGTTACAAGCATAAATAAAATTCCCAAATTACTTATTATTTATTTTAAAATGTTACAAGCATAAATAAAATTCCCAAATTACTTATTACATACAATTTCATCAATCATTAACAATTTTATGCTCACGAAGACCATGTAAATTATGATGGGGGATTTTTCCTCTCATTCTAAAATAGGAAAACATGAGGAGATAAGTTGTCTTTTAATAAATGATAAACCGATAGGAAACCAATCATCCCTATTTAATTTCTCAAAGAATTTCTCTCATTCAAGTAATATTGATAATGTTCACATTTGAGTTTATTAGAATCCTACACTTATGGGTCCCGCTTCTAGGAAAAAGACATCCTAGATATGAATGGCAGGGTCTTAAGATCATCTTATAGACATTCTCAAATGGAAATTATATGAGGTTAATTATCCTTTTGTTCAACTATGAATTCTTCTTGTTAAGGATTTACAAAAGTTGCTCATATGGACAAATAGAGATTAGACATAGTAAAATATAACAAAGTCAGAACCCATTTCAAACAAGCTTGTTCAATACCCCGATGGGCTAACTTTGACATCTAAACAAATATCCTCCCCCGATAGAATGCCCCATTTCCCATGATTTTGTTTAGTACCTAGATGGGTTTGCCTAGTCATACCACATGTCGGTACTTGCTACCATCAGACCTGTTCAGTATCCCGGTGGGTTAGGCTCTTACACCCATTTCCCATAAGAAGCTCTTGTCCCAAACTTCACTCTTAAGACAATATTTCATAGGTTTATTTTTCATGGGTGAATGGAGGAGGAGCTTTGAAAAACTGTTACGGGGTGGGATGGTATTATGTTGGGAGTTATTCTACAAATTTCCCTTAAAATATTGTTCACATGAAAAATAGACTTATGTTTTTAGATTAGTCCAAAGAAATATCATGGTTAAATTTACTTAATGTGTGGCGGATGAGGCCATAAGAGAATGACCTAAATGTGCCTATGGTCCCTAAATTCATCTTATTCATATAAGATTATGTTCCCTCACAAGTAGAAGCTGCATTGACTCTCCTACTACTATTTGATAAGAATGCATGAATAACAAGTTTTGCTATGAAACTAGGATGTACAATGTTGGAAATACTAAGGGGAGGGGGGGGTGAATCAATATTACCTCTTTTTATAAAAATAACAATTAATCTAATATTTTATTAATCACCACAAAGATCAACAATGGAATTTTATTAAAAACCAATTATATGAATATAATTAACAGGAATTACAAGGTTTTGTAAAGAATAATCAGAGATAGTGAAGGACACCAATCCTTTTTAGTGCACCAACTCTAGGAGACACAAATATCATTCTTTAGGGAACCAACACTAGGAAGCACCAACTACCTTGTTTTAGTGCACCAACCTTATGAAGCGCCAACTCTCTTGTATTTAGGGAACCAACCATAGGAAACAACAACTCCCTTATTTTTAGGGAACGAACCCTAGGAAGCACTGACTCCCTTTTATTCACACTTTACTTAGTAAAGGATATGAATCCTTCATTGCTCCTCCCTTCCACCATCACTGCATAAGTATCATTATTTATTCTTCTTTGGACTCTGCTTCTACTTTTTGGTCTGATCTGGACTACACATACACTTCTTCTTCACCATTCTTTCTTTCCTATATAGTCTGCCAACTGGTGTGAGCATTGAATCATTTTGTCCATTTTTTTAGACCATTGCACCTCTTCATTTAAATTAAAAGTAATAACATTTGAATTTTAATTTAGAATTAATATCTCCCTCTATTATTATTCACGCATTAATGTGAAAGCTTTTCTATTTAGTAAGAGGGATTTTATTAAATCAATCACATGTATGGATCGATTTCTTTTAACTCGATCTCATGCCTTTTTATTTTATTCTTAATATTATTTCACGTCTCCATTTCTCCAACATATATTATTTTAACTTCTCGATTAGATTTCCAATTCATCAGATGTATGTGATCACTTAATATAAATCATGATAGAATCTAGATCCTATCTGGTTCAAAGTTTCTTCATGACAGTAGAAATTATTCCTTTGTATGTTCACATTCGCAATGATGCACTTTCGGGACCTCTATTACATATGACGGTAGGCAGTGACTAAGAGCTAGGCCAACCGAGTGCTTAATCACTTATCAATATTGACAATCGCATTTGATTTGCACGTTTGAGATGGAAAATTCTTGTTTACTTTGGGACTTCGATGTTTCGGGACTTAGACCTTTGTAGTCTTCCAATTCTTCCGGAGTATATTTCACCGAAGTGGATATATTGTATTCACTAATAAATCAAATGGTCAAAAGATATTTGTGAGGATTTTAGATCAATGACTAGCGTTAACTCTGGCCTTCGGTGCTTCAGGTATTTTAGCTGATAGAAGAAGTTGGATATCCACAAAGGATGTAGTCCCAGAGTGACATGGTTGTTGATGTCACTATTGATGTGGAACTGGATGAGTGGTTACCACGTGTCACCTTGAATCATGATTTTCTTATGCCTAATGTGCCAACTATACCTTCACACTTGTCACTAGTCGATTGGGCCACATATCATATTTTTATTCTTCCACATGTCTTACTTTGTAGTTTCAGTACTTCATGGTTTAGGGCGTTTTGGCACTTTTTATGCCATTCTTCGATTATTTATGAATTTCCAAATAGATATACCACCGTATATTTTCAAATGTTTTGATCCTATGACCTTTGTTTATTCTAGAACTCCGTGGTTCGAGGGTTATTTATTTATCTGAGCTATTTGTCATTGGAGTAGGTAAAGGCTGGAGTTGACCACCTTCTTCCTTGGTGCACTCTAAATAAATCAACGGTTGACATTATTTCCTATTCTTCTTTTGATTCGATGGTCGAAGGGGGTTTGTGACTTCGGGGCTTTGGCCTTCACGTAAATTCACCTGTTCTAGACTCGTTTTCTCTAGAGTGGTCAGTGTTAGAGTTGACTAGAGTTTTTCAATTTGAGGCTTCATACTTCAGGTAAATTGTGTTGTTCTAGACTCTTTTTCTCTGGGGTGGTCAGTACTAGAGTTGACAAAATTTTGTGACTACGGGGCTTCGAACTTCAGGTAAATTCACTTGTTCTAGAATCCTTTTCGTTGGAGTGGTAAATGTCAGAGCTGACCACTTGATCCAACAACTCATGTTGTTCCCAAGGAGATATTAGATCAATGGTATTCATGCATTATTTTAATCCGAGACTCCGGGATATTATGGATTGCACTATCCTTGCATTAAACTCGTTCATATGGTCAAGAATTCATCTGAAGTACCTCCTTGATCTAATGGTTGGCGAGATCATACAAAGATCCTGCTCATATTTGACTGTTGAGATTTAATCCTTCCAAACCTCTGACTTCACCTCGATCTAACGATCATGGATTGTCTCGAAATAAGAATGAACGACTCTTGTGTGTCATCTTTTCTGAGCTTCAACTAATGTTCTTCCTTCTGATCTTTAGCTTTTTATTGGATTCTTTTGCACCTTGTTGACATCAATGACAATATCATACCATTGTGTCCAACATTCTCCCCCTTTGGCATTGATGGCAACATTTTCTTTGAAACATTTTTATTTCTGTTGCTTATCAATTTCCTCCCCCTTTGAAAGCAATGGCAGAGGGGATATTTCTTCACTCCCTCTATGGAAATTCTCCCCCTGACCATCTACCCCTTTTCTTATGATACAATTTTTATGGTTTTAATGAGGTATGTGAATTACTCCCAATTTCTGTCGAATATTTTCAAAAGTACTCATGGGAAACGATTTTGTGAATATGTTTACAATTTGTTGTTTGGTGTCCACATACACTATTTTAACCACTTTTCGGGTAACCTAATATCTTAGGAAATGGTATTTAATTGGAATGTGTTTGGTTTTAGAATGAATTACTAGATTTTTAGAGATACTTATGGCACTAGTATTATCATAATTAATAGTAATGGGATCATCATATCTTATTTGTAAATCTTCTAATGTTTGTTTCATCCAAAAAACTTGTGTGCACCAAGATGTAGCAACAATGCATTCTTTCTTTGTTGTGTAAAGTGATGTGGATGTTTCTTTATTACTTAGCCATGTTAGAAGACACTTTCCTAAAAATAATTCTACTCCACTGGTACTTTTCTTATCATCTATACTATCGGCCCAATCTGCATCAATGTATGCAACTAGATTGAAGTCTTTATCTTTTGTATACCACAATCCAATTTATAAGGCGCCTTTAAGATATCTGAATATTCTATTTACTGATTTTAAGTTAGTTTCTTTAGGTGTGGATTGATATCTCCCTACGATTCCTACAGCATGCATGATGTTATGCCTTGCTGTTGTTGAATAGATAAGACTTCCAACAATTGATCTATACATCATTTGGTCCACTTTTGGTGAGTCATCTTCTAGGCTTAGTTTACATCTAGTGACCATGGGAGTACTCATAGGTTTATTCTCTTCCATTTGTAATTTATTTAGAATCTCCTTGGTATAGTTGGTTTAGGAAACAAATATTCCATTTTCTATTTGATTCACTTGTAAACCTAAGAAAAATGACAGTTCTCCTAGCATAGACATTTCAAATTCTTCTTGCATTTTGGTTGAAAAATTTCTTCTTAGTGTAGTCAGATTAATACCAAATATGATGTCATCTACATATACCACCATAACATTCATGTTTTGATCCTCAATTTTGATGTATAAGTTGTTGTTATTAGTTCCTCTCTTATATCCTTGTTTTTGTAGGTACTAATCAAGCCTTGAGAACAATGCTCTAGGGGCTTGTTTAAGACCATACAGGGTCTTTTTCATCTTGCACACATAGTCCTGATTTTATGTTAACATGAATCCTTCTGGTTGCTCAACATATACTTCTTATTCTAGTGTTCCATTAAGGAACGCTGACTTGACATCCATCTGATAGATATTGAAATTTCTAAAGAATGCAAATGCCAGGAACATTTTGATGGCCTCAAGTCTTGCAACTGGAGCGCAAGTATCTTCAAAATCAATACCTTCCACTTGGGAATATCATTTTAAAACTAATGTGTATTTGTTATTTATAGTCTTCCCATTTTCATTTTTTTTTTTTTGAAGATCCACTTGGTTCCTATCACATTCTTGTCCTTGGGTATTAGAACTAGTTCCCAGGTCTGGTTCTTTTCTATTTGGTCTAGTTCATCTTTCATTGCTTCTATCCAATCTTTGTTTTTTATAGCTTCTTTAAATGAATTAGGTCCTATCAGGGATAACATTGTTTGTTCTGATTCAAAATCAAGTCGCCTTCTCATTTCCACTCCTGCATTTTTATTTCCAATAATCTGACTTTTAGGATGATTCTTTTGAACTCTTTTTGATGGAGATTTTGGCATGGGAATTTCTTCATTGTCTTCTTCATCAATATAGGGTTTAATTTCCTATGGTTCCTTATCATTATCTTCTTTCTTAGATTCTACATCATTATATTCTTGTTGAGATTTTACATCATTGTCTTCTTGTTGAGATTTTTTTATCAATCTCTTTGGATATGCCCTTTTTTAGGTCATCTATCTTTACATTGTAACTTTCCACTATATTTAGTAGTCTAATATTATAACATTTGTATGCTTTTTTATTATATGAATATCGTAAAAATATTCCCTCATCATATCTTGGATCAAACTTTCCTAGGTTATCTTCATCATTCTTAATGTAACATTTACTTCCGAAATTTCTAAAGTGTTTTATAGATGCTAGCCTCCCAAACCATAGTTCATAAGGGGTTTTTTCATGGTTGGGTCCCAACTGATATCTATTAAGTATGTGGACTACTGCATAGATTACATCTCTCTAGAATTTTTATGGAAGCTTGGATTCATTTAACATGGTTGTTGCAGCTTCTTGAACTGTTATGTTTTTCCTTTCTACCACTCCATTTTGTTGAGGATTCCTAGGAGATGAAAATTGTCTTTTGATACCATGATTTTCATAGAATTGAATGAACTCTTTATAGGTTAATTCTCCTCCATTGTTTGAACTCAAACTTTTAATTTTGAGATCTGTTTCATTTATTACAAGGGATTTGAATGTTTTAATTTTTTCAAAGGCTTTTGATTTTTCTTTTAGAAAGTATACCCAGGTTAATCTTGTGTAATCATAAAAAATCAACATAAAATACTTTTCACCATAAGTGCTTTTAGTTCTGGTAGGTCCACATAGATTTGTGTGAATAATTTCTAATGGTTTTTTTGTGGAATGCTCTTTTTTTTTAACCTAACTCTTATTTGCTTTCCTATTTGACAATGTTTACAAATAGAATCTGAAGGCTTAATCACTTTTGGCAGGTCCCTAACTACCTTTTTCTCATTGGATTTGATCAATTTATCAAAGATTAAATGTCCCAACCTTCTATGACATATCCAAATCTCATCTACTTGGCTTAAACACAATTTTTCTTCTTCATCTATATTAAGGATGTACACATTGCTAGATGTTCGTGGTGCAATTTTCACTAGCTTTCTAGTGTCCTTTTTTTCTGATCTCACATTTCTGAGAATTAAAAGTAAGTATGTGACCTTGATCACATGTATGACTTATGCTTAGGAGATTCAGTTTGATATTTTCTACCAGAAGTACATCTTTTTCTTTGGTTTTATTATTTCCTAAACTGATAGTGCCTTTTCCCAGTATTTTGGCTAACATATTGTCTCCAAAAGTCAGTTTTCATTTTCCTTTCTTGTTCAACTTGAGAAATTTGCTTCGATCTCCAGTCATGTGTTTGGAACATCCACTATATATATACCACTGACATCTTTTATTTCTCGTATACAAGGCTACATTGCACAATGTTTTTTTTTTCTTCCTAACTTTTTTATTATTGGGAATATTTGTCCTTTTATCATATTTTGGCAATCTACATTCACTAGTTTTATGACCATAGTTGTTTCATTTTTAACACTCAACATTGTAGTCTTTTAAGGGAGAGAAGGAGTTATAGTTTCTTTCTTTTGCATTGTCCTTATTATTTCTCTATCTTTGAACATTTCTACAATTGTATTGTCTATAAGCTTTGCAGTGTATTGCCTTATGTCCAAAATTATTACAAGAGTAACAGTATCCAATAAATAGATATTTATTAGAGGGATTCCTTTTGGTGATTGTATTTTTGTTGTCATATTTTACTCTAGTAGGGAGTGTTAATTTCTATTTATTTGGGACTGTCTCTAATGGAATCATCCTTTCCTTATTATCTTCTCTTATTAAGAGGACTTTAAGAGCATCTTCATAACTAATTGGTCTTTTGATAGATCCTTGTGATGTGGAGGTCAAGTTTTGGGTGTATTCCAAACCAGTCTTGTTGTTTGGTGATCTATGACTACTGATAATTCCATCCAAGATCTTTGAACTATTTTCAAATTTTAATCCCTTCTTTCCTTTCTCAAGTTCACTTTTTAGCAGCTCAATCTAAGTGTTTAGCTTCTCACATAATTTTTTTCTATCATTGAGTTGTTTTGAAATGACTTATTCAATTATTTTAGCTTGTATGAGTTGGGACTTCAAATCACATATGATTTGTTCTGATTCTTTGATGTTTCTTGATGCATCTATTTCTCTTGATTGATGGGATTCTTCAAATTCTTGAAGTTGTACCCTCAGTAACTTGTTTTGTTTTTTTTATTTTTCCTTAGTTCTTCAATTACATGAAGGAATTCTTCTTCGAAGTTCACTTCTTCTTCATCTTTCAAATGATTATTATCTTGAGTTTGTATCCCCATGAATAGAAGTTCTGGTTCCTCTTGTTCATTTGCTTTTGATGAGCTACTGTCTTCTTGGGTAAATAATGTTTTCTTTTTGTTGAAGAACTTTTTTTTATTATCAGTTTTTTTTTCTTCTGATTTTTGAAGGTTCTTTCATCATCATTTTCCTCCTACTTAGGATAGGGACATTTATTGGAAAAGTGTCCAATTTTTCCACAGTTGAAACATATTAGAGGAATCTTTCCTTTGTATTTCTTAGTCCCTTTCTTTAGTTTCTTTATGAATTTGGTAGTTTCCTCATCAGATATATCTGATAACTTATCATTGGTCCTTTTTTCCTACCTAATCTTTGTTTTAGATTCTTTAAAGGTTGTTTCTCTTTTTGATGGTTTTTCGTTCCCTGTTCTCATATCGTATGCTGTAAAAATTCCATGAAGCTGATCTACTCTGAGTTTGTCAAGTTCTAGTCTATCTTCAATTGTACAAATCTTGGTATCATATCTCATAGGTAAATTACCTTAGTATATTTTTCACAATAGGTTTATCTATAAGTTCTTCTCATGCTACTCTGATTGAATTAACTACCTCATCTACCCTATGAAAGCATTCAACAATGTTCTTTTCTTCTTTCATATTCAAATTTTCAAACTAAGTTATATAAGTTTGTATTTTGTCTTCCCTGAATGATCTAGGTGGATATCGTTGGCCACCCACCTTTTCTAGCTGGCTTAAAAAAACTTTCTAGAAATTTTGATAATTTACTATTTTTAGCAGTTTTTTGGGTCCTGAACTTCTGGAGCCGTTTTGAGGCCCTAA
>CBVK0100912017.1:0-10330 GCA_900067695.1 Picea abies | reverse complement strand
TACTTCTTATCAACCATGACAAAACAACAATGAGTCATATTTACATCAAATAATATTAGGTCCATTACCCAAACCTTTGTGCTATAGGTCTTTCTTCAAGGGTTGACATCAATGACAACCAACCTTAATCAACAGTTGGTAGATGAAGCAGGCTATTTCATGAATTGGGAACAAGACCACAAGTTGCCACTCAAACCATAAAGTTCATGAATTCCAATTCTAGAGAAACATTGTTGATGGTGAAGTGAGGAAATGGCTTAAGGGTTTCCCCCCTAATTCCATTAATTCTTGGGATGCTCTAGAATCTACTTTCCTTGGGCAATGGGGTGAAAAGAAAGATCATTTATATTTTTTTACTGAGTTTTGGAATCTTAAAAAGAAACAAAATGTATCTGTCTCATATTTCATCAAGAGATTTAATAAAATTTACAATAAAATCTTTGCAAATGTCAAACCATTACAAACAACATCAAAAGTCACTTTTGCAAGCTCTTTTGATCTTGACTTTTCCTTATTTCTTAGAGAAAGGAGATCCACCACCTTAACTATTATGCAATATGATGCAATAGAAATTGAATCCAATTCAACATGATTGCATGAGGAAAAGCTAGAGTCATAAATGAATCAGGAAAAAGAAAAAGAGAAAGAATAAAACAAAAGGAACAAGTTCATACATTTGGTACTAACAAAACTCAGGAGGATAAAATTGAAGAGATGTCCAGAATTATCATAGATCTATTAAATAAATTGGCTAGGATGGAAACATAGAGAAGAAAGCTTGACATTAAAATAAAAAATTAATTTAGAAGGTCTTCTAATCCTCCCTAGGTTTTGTAGAGAGAAAGGAGAAGTGATGATCAACCTATACAAGCACCTATAAAAAATGAAAATTTGGTTGATAATTTTGAAGAAGATCAAATTGAGGATATTGATGAGGAGATTAATATGATGGAAGGTGACCCTTCTGAAGTATATGTGACTCAAGATGACTATGAAAAATATTCAAGATTTAACTCATATTTCAATGAAGACGGTAATAATAATCATTCTAAATCATCATCATCTCAATATATAGCCTTCTTATATGCATTACAAGCTGAATTACATAGAAAATATGACCTTAGACCAAAAACCAATGTAAATACAACCAAAACCAATAATCAAGGCCAACTAGAAAAAAAATAATAATAAATAAAGACAAAGGGAAACAAATCACAGCCCCCAAACAAAAATATCATCCATAGGTTATAAAGAAAGAATATGCAGAACCAAAAGAAATAGAAAAAATAAAAAGTTCTTTTAATCTAGAACATGAGCTTAATAAAATCAAGATCCCAATCCCTTTGTTAGAAATTGCAAAAAATCCATTTTACAGAAAACAAGTGATGAAAATGATTGACTGCTCTGTTGCAACAACCCAAGTAGATACATTGAACTTGCAAGATGAAGGGACTAATGTAATGTTTGGTCCTCACATTGAGGAAAGAGGAGAATCAATAGACCCATTTTATATCTCTTTAACAGACCATGATTATCTTTTACATAATTGCATGCTAGATTCAGGAGCTTCCCACAATCTAATGCCAAAAATAGTTATGGAGAAGTTAGGATTACAAATCACAAGACCATATCTGACTTGTATTCCTTTGATGCAAGAAAAGTTAGATGTTTAGGGATGATTAAAGATCTGGTAGTTTACTTAGCCCAAATACCTGTAAAAAGTGTTTTGATGGATATAGTTGTGGTAGATATGCTTGTCAACTATGGGATGCTTTTATTTAGATTTTGGGCAAGTAAACTAGGTGGCTCGTTGCAAATGGACATGACTTAATCCACAATATTAGTATTTGGTGGATAGACTAAGAGAATTTATAGGGAAACCAAACTTTCTTACACTATCAGTGATCCTAAACACCCTAATAATTATCATGTCTACTCGATAGATCAAGATTTGGGTTGTTTTACCTTATTTGTAAATGATGAACTAGAAAATTGTATAGAAACTATAAATATTTTTTTGAATGAAAATAAGCCTAAAGAGGGAATGTGGAAAATGTACTTCGATGGAGATTTCTCTTGGGAAGGTCATGGAGCAGGTACTCTTCTAATTTCACCTTCTGGAAAACTTTTTCCATTTTCTTTTAGATTACAGTTTGAAACTGAGTCCACGAATAACGTTTATGAATATGAAGCTTTAGTGCTAGGTTTAGAAGTTTCTAAGAAAATGAAAATTGTAAATCTTATTATTTATGGGGATGCATAATTAATTGTTAAACAAGTAAGGAATTTTTTTCAATCTTAACATCCTAGGATGAGATCCTATAGAAATTATGCTTGGGACTTAATTGAGAATTTATTTTTGAATTTTAATATTCATGCAATTCCCATAAAAGAAAATAAACAATTTGATTCTTTAGCTATAGCAACAATTACTTTCAAACCTCCTGAGGTGTCGAATCTTAAATATGAAATTGAAATGAAATACATACCTTCAATACACGACAATGCCAAACATTGGCAAGTGTTTGAAGATGACCAATATATTAATTTTTTTTTGGAAATGATTGACGAATTTTTAGCAACTCATATTGATCAGGAAGATGACCAAAACAATGAACAAATTAATCAAAATAGTCATCGAGACCCTAAATTTCAAGATATGATTTCTAATCATAAAATGATGGTGCTAAATTTCAAGATATGATTTCTAATCATAAAATGATGGTGCTAAGAAATAATCAGATTCCAAAGGGATTGGTGCCTCTAAAGAAGTTGTTTGAAAAAGATGATATTGTTGCAAAACCAATTGTTCATCCTCAAAAGGAAGAAGTAGAAGATCACAATATTGGGACTGAGCAAGAATCAAGGCATATCAAACTTTCAAAATTTCTGTATGTTGATAAGAAGGTCAAGTATATTGATTTAGCTAAAGAATTTATTGAAGTAATTACTTGGTCTTATGAAGATATGAAGACCTATGACACCAACATTATTTAACACATAATTCCATTGAAGGTAGGGTCTAAACCATTTAGGCAAAAATTAAGACAGGTAAATCCTATCCTATTCCCAGTGATTGAAAAGGAGCTTAAAAAGTTATTGGATGCGAAAATTATAGTTCCTTTGAGATATTCTTCTTGGGTTGTAAATTTAGTACATGTTAGAAAAAAGAATGGTGAAATTAGACTCTGTGTTGATTTTAGAAACCTCAATAAGTCTTCATTGAAAGATAATTATACTTTTCCTAAAATGGACCATGTTTTGCAAAGTGTAGTTGGTTCTAATCGAATTTCAATGATTGATGGGTTGTCACGTTATAACCATATTGTTGTACATGAAAAATACAACGAATTGATTGTGTGTACCACACCATGAGGAACATTCGTGTATGACAAAATTCTCTTTGGGATAATGAATGCAGGAGCAATGTTTCAGAGGGAAATGGACAAAACATTTGTGGGAGAAAGGGACAAATTTGTTGTGATATATTTAGATGATCTTACTAATTTCTCTAAATCAGATGAAGACCATTTAAAACATCTTAAGCAAACATTCATTAAATGAAAAAAATATGGTTTGTCACTAAATCCTAAAAAATATCATTTTGCTATGTAGGAAGGAAAGTTACTTAGTCATATTGTATCAAAGGATGGAGTCAAGATTGACCCTCAACACGTTGAAACAATTCAAGTTATCAATTTACCAAGGAATAAGAAGGAGATATAGTTCTTCCTTGGCAAAATAAACTTTTTGAGAAGATTCATACCTAATTTTTCTGAGGTAGTGAAGGATTTGATTGATATGCTTAAAAAGGATAATGAGGTTAAGTGGTCCCCAAAAGTTAGATACGCATTTGATCAAATTAAGAAATCTTTTGGAGAAGCACCACTATTGGCCAGCCTAGACTATTCTAAGGAATTTATCGTGTTTTCTTTTGCGTCTGATAACACTATTTATCGTGTTTTCTTTTGCGTCTGATAACACTATTGTTGTTGTCCTCTTACAAAGGAATGAAGAAAAACAAGAAAAACCAATTGCATTTTTCAACAAAAGTTTGAGAGATTCAGAATTAAAATACAATATAATGGATAAACAAGCTTATGCATTGGTGAAAGCTCTGAAATATTTTAGAGTTTATGTTCTCCATTCCATAATAATTGCATATGTTCCTAGTAGCACAGTAAAAGAGATTCTAAATTAGCTTGACACAGATGGAAAAAGAGGGAAATGGATAACAAAGATCCAGTAATATGATCCAGAAATAAAACTAACAAAATTGATCAAAGGACAAGGTTTGGAAAAATTGTTAGTCGAATCAAACTGCAAATTCCTTGGAGTAAATCAAATTACAGACATAAGAGAACATCCTTCAACGGAAAATGAGGAGACATATTTGCAACAGTCCTTGGTAAGAAATAATGATAAGTTTTCTTAATCTCCCTGGTACAAAAAGCATTGTATTTTATTTACAAAATCTTGAATTTCCATCCGAAATCATTCAAGCCAGGGCTAGATCTCTTAAGCTTCAAGCAATTAAGTATTGTATAATGAATGAAAATATTTGTTGGAAATACCCTTTAGCAACTTTTTTTAATTGTATTTTTGAAGATGATACTACAGGTATCATAGATGAATTTCACAAAGGCATCTTTGGAGGACACCATGCCTGGAGAGAAACTGCATATAAAATACTGAGAGTTGGCTATTACTAGCCAAAAAAAATTTCTGAGGTAAATGCAAAGGTTAGAGCTTGTAGGGAATTTCAAATTTTTGTAGGTAAAAAAAAACTTCCATCATTACCATTGGTTCCCATAAAAGTTGAATCTCCTTTCCAACAATGGGGCTTAGACTTTATAGGTGAAATTCATCCTACTCATGGATGATTTTAGGGGATAAATTTCGCTCAAGGGCTAATTTTCCATGGTTTTTCCAAAAACGAGATTCACTATTTTAAAATAGAAATTTGAATATTTTTACAAACATATCGCCAAACATTTATAGTTGGCATATGAAGGTTTATTAATATTCGCCAAGGTTTCTACATTTTAAAATAAATTTCCATCCTTAAAATCATCCCTGATCCTACTTCTAGTGCTCAACACAAACAGATTCTGATTGTAACTGATTACTTTTCAAAATGGGTAGAAGCAATTCCCACCATATTTTCTACTGATGCAGTTGTAATCAAATTCCTTGAAGAGAATATTTTAGCTAGGTTTGGATTCCTTAGTAAAACCATAATTGATAGCGCTCAAGCATTGAAGTCCCTGGCTATGATAGATTTATGTCAAAAATACAATATCATTCTTGGTCATTCAACTACCTATTATCCTCAGGGTAATGGATTAGTTGAATCATCAAATAAGATTATAATGAGGGTTATCAAGAAAATGTTAAATGAAAATAAGAAAGCTTGGCACTCTCATTTAAAACTTGCACTCTGGGCCAACAAAATCAACACTAAAAGGTCTATAAGTTTCTCTCCTTTTCAATTTATTTATGACATTGATGTTGTTTTCCCTATTAAACTTTCTCTTCCCATGATGAAATTGATGTAGGATAATGAGGAAGAACCTAATGACATTACTAGACAAATGAACCAATTGACTGAAATACAACAGACCAGAGAGCAAGTTGACCAAAAATTTCAAGAATATCAAGATAAAATTAAATTTATCTTTGACAGAAGAGGAAAACAGAGAAATTTTGCCCCTGGTGATATAGTACTAAAATGGGATAGTAGGAGAGAAGATCTTGGAAAACATGGCAAGTTTGATCATTTATGGTTTGGACCCTACAACTCGATTGTTCGGAAGGTACACCAATTCAAGATTACACCTTAAATATAAATATTTCCAATGGACAAAGTGTCTAGGGAACACTTGCCTTTGGTAGACTTCCACATGAGGTGACAAGTCATGATTTGGTAGGGGAACCAAATCCTCTTATCCTTGATCAAGAAAATGATCACCCTGTAACCTCCTCTCTTGGTACAATACTTTTCATATAAACGATCCTCCACTAGCCTCTTTCAATGTTGCTTCCCAATCCATTATAATTCTTTTGTTATATCTGACCCTTGGATGGAAAACCTAGTGAGCATGTGAATATCTTGGGCATGAATTAGGTAATATCAATCTAACCACAAGGCATTTTGATGCACTCAATTGATTTAAAACTTGGTACATTGGGAAATTTCTCCTATACCTTTGAAAGTTGGAAGGTCCAATAGTTTTATCAAGGTGGAGTAGTGTATTGGCTCAAACATTGACTTCCAAACATGGGAAATATCTCCATTATAGACAACCTGCTCCATATACATAGATGGCTACAAATCTAGGAATATATCACCATTGGAAAAATCATGGCCAACCAACTCTATATTATCCACTTTATCCATGAGGTTTCCCATGACCTCCACTATCAAATCCACAATTTCTCTTATCGAGACTTCCTTTTTCTTTAGGTCATGGTACTTAGAAATAATGACCTATGTATTTCCTTACCCCTGTCCAGTGACTTTCTCCATAGTAGTAGACTGGTACTTTTCTCTTCATTGGTAAACTTGAGTGATTAAGGGTTGAAACTATTGAAACATTTGGTTAGCTTTTGTTGCTATGGTGTGGGAACATAACTCTAGTATGAAAAAGAAAATGTCACCGCAACATATAGATCTAGAAGTGAGAAAAAATTAGTTAAGTCCTTGGATTTAAAAATCCCAACTTCATTTACTACTAGTTGGTGGGGTGGGTATCCCTCCAAGTGTGTGAATAATTTAGACATTGACTTTTCCCTTCCAAACACAATTATCAATTAAAGTTCCAAATTATTGACACATAAATGATATTGTCAATCTCAACAAGATAACTAGTGTCATTTAATCATCACCCTATTACCATAACCATGACCCAAACTCAATGTAACCCATTCCCATTATCTATATGGTCATGGACACTTCACAAAACTTCAAAACCTTACACCAATGATTGTAAATGTAGTAGAACTATACTCAATCATTAAAGAAGCATAGTAAAAAGGTGGACCAATGTAGATGGACATGAATGACTCTCCTTTGACTAGAAAGGTGTGGTATTGACTTAAAAAAATTGAAAAAGGGATCAAAATGTGGGTAAAACCCAACTTAAAACTTAGCTTGGAACTGCATAAAATAGACAAAATTGTAAAACAAGGTTGTAACTAGAAATTAACAAAACCAAAACTAACCAAACCCGACCTAATTAGAATCCACTTAGTAGGAGTGGCACATGAATATTGAATTAATGGGATAGGACATAGAGCTTTGGGCGAGCACCATTGAACCATCCCAACCTAATAACACCATCTAATTGGGACAACTAAACTACACTAGAATATTTGATGTTTTCAACTAAGAATGGACCCAACTAGTGCATCTACAACTTGCCTAGATGCTTCAAGTACTTACTATCATAGAGAAAAACTAGATCTCCCTTAGCAAAATATTTATCCTTGATGTGTCGATGTGTTAGGCCTTCTATTTGGATTTTTCAATAGTTTGGTGGAAATCGGCTGAAAATTTGGATCCCTTTGGCTACATCAATTTAGTTAATTGTTCTACAACCAAGTCATCTTCTGTCATGGGGGTAGCCTGTGCAATAAACCAATGAGGAACCATAAATTTAGTAGGGATCATTACCTCCCATCCATAAGCCAACTAAAATATGTCTTATTCAATCTATTTGTATTAATTTTGTAATCCCAAAATATTACTGGAACCCTTTCCTCTCAATCATCATGGTCTATTGAACAAATGATAGTCAACCCATGCTCCAAGATTTTATTAAAAGCCTCCTATGTACCATCATCTTGTGGATGATATTGATTTCTCTTATGGTGTTGGATCATGAACTCCCATGTGAGAGTTACGATGGTTGTACTTACAAAATGGAAACCCCAATTGTTGGTCAAACTCATGGGCCAACCAAACCTAGTAATGATCTAATCCAATATGAAATGAGTTGTTGTATTAGTGGAAAAATCCTTGTTGGGCCCTACTTCATCTCATATAGTGAGATAATTGATTGTGATGTTAATGCTATGTGATATGGAATGTCATGCTAGTGGGATAATGCATTCAATGAAGACATCGATCCACTTCTCAAAAATTTGAAGTGCCCTGATTGGATGTAAGGGAAACTCATCCCTCCTAGATAGATTTATAATCCTCTGGCATATGTGTCAACCATTTACATAATCCTTTGAATCTTTAAATACAGTAGGCCACCAAAGGCCAATCTAAAATATCTTGTAGGTTGTCACTTTACACCCATAATTATCTTTGGTAACTCCATGATATAGAATATTTTTCACAACTAAATGAACAGTCTATCCCCTCAACTCCTTATGTCTAAATCCATGGATGAAGAACACAAGTCAACATCAACTCCTATAACCAAGGATAAATATCATTTAGTATGTTCTATATTGAAATTGTTTATTTTTTTCTAGTTTTTGCTCGCTTCATGTACCATACATTTTGATGTACCTTTGTTTATGTGTATAATACTAACATGTGTTCACATATGTTGGTGTTATACTATATCATAGTCTAAACATTTTATAAATTTGGCCTTTTTCAGTCTCTCAAAATAATGGGAAGGGACTCTAATATTGTGTGTCTAAAGTCTAGCAAAAATCATTTTGGATCGATAGAATTGTAGATATCAATTATTAGCATTGCAAACTTAGGTTGTAATAGGGGTATTCAAGGGTGCTAAATCCATTTTTATATTAAAAACAACAATTTCAACAATCCAAAATTTCAACAAAGATTTTATGATTGGATTTCATCGATGACAAATTGGAAAAGGTCAAATTTGTATAATGTTTAGCCTTCTTCTTATATTATTTCCATGCATATATTGATGTTAGGACTTATAGTGCTATTATTTAAATTTCACGTTTCTCAAGCATATTGGGAATGGTGTTTAATCTATAAGTAATGATAAAATATCTTATTAATGTCTTCTTAAACTAAAATTTGGCTTTTTGAACATGTGTTAAATCCTTTCTATGATGTAGGGAAACCAACTTTTGAAGGTCAATCACCTTCCCTCACACACACAATGGGTTTGACACTTGCCCAAATTTACGCTTGGGTTGTTTGTATGGTGGTGTCCCATCCCAACCACTAAACCACAACACGACAAATATCTCTAATTGATTTGGCCACAAAACATTATTATCTCACAATTTGAATGCAAATACTTATTAAATATAAAATGTTGTTTGAATCTTGAACTTCACAAACTTCAAATAAAAAGTACACATAATATAACATAATTGTGTGTCATTGTTTCTCACAAACCATGTTAAGATTCTAATACCAATTCAAACGCTAACTGAAAAACAAATGAAATGCTTCCTTGTTAGAACATTGTATTAGCACAACCACATTCCACAATGTGGTTGGTGTTTGTTGATATGTAATGTTTTGTTGGAGAAATAATTGTTGAGCAACTTTTTGAAGGACATAAGTTATCAGAGATAACATATATTTTCATGGAGAGAAAATGTGTCTCATCCTATCCATCACTAATATCCTAAAGTAGAGGAAAGAGACTTTTCTTGTAGGCAACAATGCTTGTTAAACTCATGATACGACTTTGAATTAGATTCCTTCAAATCCAAATGTGAGGGTGTTGGGAATGAAAATAATAGAGATTGAGATTTAATCCATTAAATATTTTGTTAGTGTAAAGCAACCTTGGAAGAGCTTTAATTTAGCTTGCTACAAATCCAAATCCAAGGGCATTGATAAATAAAAGAGAAGAGCTTGAGATTTTAGCCATTAAGTATTTCGTAGTGTAAATATATCTTAGACAATACATGGTTGTTGTAATCTTCAGAGGAAGAGATGGCTTGTCACATCACAAACCTTATATTCCCTTCATATCATGAATTTGTTGGCTCTATTTGGCATATTGGGGTTCATTTAGGTGTCCAACAAAGGTACAATGTAGTCTAGCATTGACATTTTCAATCTACATGAGGGAAATGTTGGATTACTGAGAGGGGGGGTGAATCAATAATAGAGCAATTATCCTTTTTAACCACAAAATGCAAGTTTTATATCAATGTAGCATTATCATCCAATAGTTGTAGAGTAAATAAACAATGTACAAATGAGCAATCATACACATACACAGTACACCAATGCTTTTACGTGGAAACCCAAAGCGGGAGAAAACCACATAATGTTTTTTCTTATATGTCTTTAAGAATTACATTCATTTTAAGCACCATCTTCCTTTGTTTTCCAGCTGCAACTGGAAGGAGGCTCCAACCCCCT
>CBVK0100912016.1:0-10330 GCA_900067695.1 Picea abies | reverse complement strand
TACACTGAACTATCTCTCCTAAGATGCACCTCTTCTCCTCAATGACAATTCATAATCTGCATAATAATGAATTAGTTTGCTGACCCTTCCTTTATAGCTTTCCAAAACCCTAAGTCATGTTGAAACCCTAATTCACTGTTGACTTCCAAAACCCTAAATCATGCTGAAACCCTAATTCACTGTTGACTTCCAAAACCCTAAATCACTGCTGAAACCCTAATTCATTGTTGACTTCTATTTTTAGCTCATAATGACTTAAAATCACTTTTAACCCTTTTTAGCTCAATGTCACTTTCTGGATATAACACTTGTGACTGGAGTGACCTCTAGTAACCCTGTTTACCCCTCTTTGGCCCTGGCTATAGTCTAATGGGGTAGTTTAGACCATTAATCCTAAGCCCTCTCTGGAGCTCCTATTTGGAAAGGGACATTACATTATTCTATCATAATTGTGGCAATACACATAAAGAGGCACAAGAATAATAAGCGTCCAATGTCAATAATCCTTCTTTATCTCTCTAATGATGGTGGGAACTTTTAATTCACCAATTTGGAGTTTTGTGGCTCACTACAAAGATTTGATTATGGTAATGGTCATATTTGTAAGTATTATGGATGGAAGAGGCATCTTTGTAGACATGGAGATCCAAGTAGTTTGTTGACTTATGAGTGCTAGCTCAAACATTGTCTTAGCCAAAATCCCTACATTTTACAAGGCCTATCAACCTATATTAAAATCATTGCAAGAGAAAGGTATGGATAATTCTCCTTTCATAGAAGAGATCGTCTATAACAAACAGCCAAATAAGCCTCAAAATTAGATTACTTCAAGGACTACTTTGAATTGGAGATGTTTATTTGATGAGGAGAAGGAAATATTGATAGCCGAAAATATAATAAAGAAGCTTCAGATTTATGTATCTCCTTTTGGCAGTTTTGTCCCAAGAGTATAACAAAGTGAACATTTCCAAGGGTAGTTTTGTTAAAGTCGTATAACTAATAATTAGGGAAACAAAAAATTCGAGAGTTTCAAACTCTGGAGATATTCTCATGTGATTTCTCATTATTAATGAAGGTGTATGGTAGGTTAATGGTGGGTTTAAAGAGTTGGTCACCTACATATTTAATTTATTGGTCGCATGGTATATTTACATGTAGACTTAATGTGTTTTGTAACGACGTGAGATTCACACCTACCCATATCATCCTATGTGGGCACTCATTCCACGCATTAATGGGGACCTAAGTTGCAATGGAATCCTTTTAATAAAGGTGTTTGGAGCTTGGTCCTATGTTGTTAATCCTTTGGCCATCCCTATAGACTCATCCATAAGTTCCAAATGTTGAATGGTTTGGTAAGTTTATTCAATGTTGATTTTCAATAGCTCTTTTACATTGCAAGGAAGGTCTTTTAATATAGTTTTATGTTGTTGTAGAAGAATGGAACAATAGATTTGGAGATACACGAGCTTCAAAGTCTTCTACAAAAGTCACTAAATTGAAGAGAAAGGGTAGCTTTCAAGCATGCGAGTCATATATATATTTATTTTTAGAAATACCCTATTTTTCATTGTTTTATGAAACTTTTTCTAGGGAATTGGCTTCTCACAAACATTTTTTGTTTGCATGGTTCTTTTAATATTTCCCTCATGGTGATAATTTTATGTACTTAAAATTTTAGAAGGATAATGGCAGAAGTAGAGGTCGTTGGATCGAATTTAAGAATTGAAAATATATGTTTTCTTTACATATTTATTCATTGGGTACACACATGTAATGTTTTATTATATCAGCTTTGGAAGCGAGTGGCTATTGTGCACATGTTTTTTTTTCAAACACCAACTTATAGATTTCTCACTTGTTTTCGAGGTAGCATGAAGATGATTGTTCATTAGAATCAAGACTAGCATCTTCTATCGAAGATATCATGGAAAATTTTTACTCACGCACGTATTTGTCATAATATGCATCTAGCTAGTAGAGATACACCATTGATCACACATCATCTTTCAATAAATTCATTAGGATTACAATATAGGAGTTAAAATTAAATTTTATTCTATGTAGCATGCATTGTCTTAGCTTATTGTGTGTATGAGTTGGGGTTTAACTATGATTTAATAAAATTGCTTTATTATTTTAGACATCTAGAGTATATATGAATTTGGATATGTAGATATATGCATAGTAGTTCCATTTCCCGTCAATTCGAATTCTATAAAGTTTCATTGAAGTCCAGGGATTTCTACTGTAAACTACTTTATTATTAATACAAGTATTCAAAAGTACAAATGGTGGCAAAGGAAGCAAAAACATGGATGCATGATTCACTCTCTCCAAACATCTTTTATCTCATGTTTAGAAAATGTCTCCAAAATAATTATTCATCCTTTCTCCTCACTTTAAGAAAATGTTTCCAAAATAATTATTCACCCTTTCTCCTCACTTTAAGAAAATGTCTTCACAATAATTCATTCTATTTTTGGACATGCTATAAAACTATTATTCTCAAAAGAAATGGGTATCAATCACAATTTTTGGGACACCATCCTCTATCAAAAGTTGGTATATATACATTTCCAATTAATGGCATACAGTTTAAAACTTGGTATATGTACATTTTCAATAAATTTTATAATGTTTATACATAATTTTAAATTGGTGCAATCCGTAAATTGTAAATTGGTGTAGATATTTTATTGGATACTATGTCAAATCAAATTTTAAATATTAATATAAAATATTTTGAGGGTATATTTTATTTTTACTTATCATTAAAACATGATATTCCAACTGTAAGTTTTAAATATTGAAACCCTCTATCTATCAAGCACTGAGAGGCATCAAATCCCTCGAAGCGAAAACCTTTTTTAGAGTGTAAAATTTAGAGGTCCCCATAACATTCATAATAGTGATCCACTACTCAACCTATTCATAATTGATTTGTAGAATTCAAACCCACCATGATATGTAATTTATGCATGCATGGATTTGAGTTGGGTTTCACAAGCTTCTTTTGTGAAATAGGTAACTGAAGTTAACATACAATGAGCAAACAACTAATATGAGAGAACTTCCTTTGAAATTATCGACTTTACAAACAATAAAATAAATGCATGAAATATTGAAAACAATGTATTGAAATTAATTATGTACATTGTAGAAACACTAGAATCAATGCACTATCAATTTTATCTCTTGTATGTCTATAACATCAACCACATATAAACCTTGTTGTAAGATTTTACATTTAAAATTGCTTGGTTTATATATACCTATTATATAGAAGATAACAATAATTCCCTAAAAATACATTTAAATAACACTTTTTTAAAATCCCCAAAACCAAAAACCAAAGTTGAAATGAATCTTCAATATATATTTATAATGTATACTTTTATGATAATGAAAATAATAGGAGGTCTACACCTCAATGCTACACATGTGGATAGTATATTTATCTTGGGTGTGCGAGGAAAATATGTATCTAATTAATAAAAGATTCCTTACACACCCAAGGATCCATTCAATTACACAACAATTTTATTATTTTTTTTATTATATATAAATCATAAGTACATGTATTAGGAGGTTACTAGTGCATTTAAAAAAAGGACATTAATATTCATTATGTAGAAACTATATTGCTTCTTGAATTTTAAATAGATAATTATAAATATAGTGATATGGGTAGATAAAAACTTATTAAAAAGGTTATTAAGGATATGATGCAAATGTATGCCATGGACAAGCTCTTTAAATGAGAAGAATGCTTACATTTAGTGAAGATTGCATAAATACCAATCATCAGAGATCATTGGAAATAAGTCCATTAATTGAGGCTTTTGTATGGACAAAATTGCAATAGTTCAATAATCTCGGAAAACATAGCAAGCAAGATCACACTTGCTTAATAAATATCTACATGATTCTAACCATGAACTTCATTGGGATTTAATTTTGAGGGAACCAAATGGGTAGTTCCAAATCAAGCCCTTATTCATCACCAATAGGAATGTGACCAAGCAAATAAGTAAGTCAAGTTCCAATGAAAACATCACACACAATATTGAACAACTTTGGATACATAGAATGTTATGATGGGGGGAGTATAGATTTGTGTTTATATTTTGTGGTTGCACTATTTCTAGTGCTATTCCAAGAAAGAGGGTAATGTAGTACCCCATTTTTTACCCATGCCATGTACATAACTTGATGTCTAAATATTGTACATACATGTATATGTTTCTTGGGTGTGAAACAATGTGAACTTTGTGTTAATAACAAGTCCATAACATATATTTTTCCATAAGTGGTGTGATGCATAAAGTTCCTAGTAGTAGGAGCCCACGTACAATTCCTCGCTATTGAATAACTAGTTACCTAGATTATTTTTCTTATTAAAAGTGGACATAAAATTGTGATGCCGTCATGATGTAACAATAAAATGTATGTTAATATACAATGAATATACAACTGTTTTTAGGAATAAGAAGGAACTATGATTTGGACAATGGTTAAAGTGGTATTCCACCTATGCCAAGTATAGATGGCTAAATGATTGTTTTAAATTTTCAAGGTGCCACAAAAGATTTGGGAATGATTTTCGGACCTCATATTCCCATATAGATCCCCTGCATATTCCTCATTTTGTTTTTTTTTAAAGGTTGTCTTATTTTCATTACTTATTTTTGCCTCTCTACTTTCATCATCAATATGTCATTTTCATGTTTATTTATGCTAGATATGTGAATATTTGTCTCATCATTATGAGTGTGAGAGGATGGGAGGAATAATTTTGAGAGCAAATCAGTTTCTTATGCCAGGTATTGATCTCTATTAATCTAGATTATCATTGATATGGATTTGTTTTCCTATTTGAGAAAATATTGTATGGACTTGGAACTATACTAGAATTGCATCCTTAGTTGGGATTCTTGTAAAAGGTTCTCTGTGTAATAGTGAGAAGGATGATTATGGAATGGTCAAGCTAATGGAGTATTAATAACAAAGAGATACTTGTGAACAAACATTTCTTGTTTAAACTTGTACCTTCAAATATTGTTCAATTTCATGAAGCAACTAGAGGCATTGAAGGAAAATATTGATAATATAGAAAAGGAAAATCTAATTTTAAAGAAAAAATAAAGGAATTAGAGGAAGCCTTGATTAAAAGACCATTATTTGCTAAACCATCAAGAACACAATTCAACTATAACTTACCTTAGAAGAGTATTAATAACAAAGAGATACTTGTGAACAAACATTACTTGTTTAAACTTGTAGCTTCAAATATTGTTCAATTTCATGAAGCAACCAGAGGCATTGAAGGAAAATATTGATAATATAGAAAAGGAAAATCTAATTTTAAAGAAAAAATAAAGGAATTAGAGGCAGCCTTGATTCAAAGACCATTATTTGCTAAACCATTGAACACAATTCAACCATAAATTACCTTAGAAGATATCCCATAAAGCAACAATAAGTGGAAAGGTTCATCTAATTTGTTTCTAGCAGTAAGAAAGTATGTTGGAGATGGAATGGAAAAAAAAATAGATTTAATTCAAGAAATATGGGAACTTGCACAAAGCTCCACCAAATTTTCAATAAGGATTACATATTTCAAAAACTATATGCAAAAGGATCTGGAGAAATATAAAGGTTTTTACAAAGATGTCGTTGGTACATTCTTAGCTAAATTTTCAAGTTTAAATGATATCCACAAAAGAGTGAAAAATTTTCCTTCTAATATATGGATGAAAAAAATTAATGCATGTTGGTTGAAAAGAATAAAGTGTTTAAGAGAAGTGATAAATGAATTAGATGTTATAAAGACTAAAATAGCTGACCTTTTCTTTAAACTTGTTGATCTCACAGAGGAACTCAACTTCCCAACTCTATTAATGGAGACAATACTTTTATCTAAAGAACAATTACTAGAACAAATCGATGTATTAAAAGCCACATGGGTGAGTGAGTTCACTAATTCAATAGAATTCTCCGAGGAAGAAGTTGAAAGGTGGCTCGTCAGATATATCAACATAAATGATGAGGTAAAGGTGGCTCGTCAGATATATCAACATAAATGATGAGGTATATGACACGTTGAACCAATTAGGCATGGACCTAAGAGAGATGGAGAATGATTTTTTTGAAATAAATATCAAACATGAGATCACAGTGGCCCTCATGAGGGAATACATATAAGAGTGCCTAAGAAAATCCTTAATCAAAATTATTGAGCCAGATCAACAAGAAATGGTAGCAATAGTTATGCCACCTGAACCATCTACAAAAGAGGCAACAGCAAGCAAGTAAAGGTTAAAAAAATCTCCATCACAGTGAGTCAATTAGCATCCCTATTCACATCCATTTTTATTTTTCTTCTATAGTCATTGGTAATATTCCCTTAACTTCCTAGTAATCTGTGAAACCCAGGGCTGATCGATGAATGTCTTTCTTGTGCCTTTAAGTTATTTTCATTTCATGGTCCGCAAGAGCCCCATCCCAGTCTTCTTTGAAGGAAAAATGCAATCTTTTATTTATATTCCAAGACATAACTCTTTTATTTAAAGACATATTATTTTTTAGGTTCTGAGAGAACTAATTTGGGACATAACATTAATGTTATCTCAAGACTTTGATTTAAGTATGAGATCACAAATGTATGTCTATGAGAATATTGTTTGTGCTCACTTAAATGATAATTTAAAGTTCTATGTCATATGTGGTCCATATATTTTCTTGTCCCTTCGTTTGAATATTGTGGCTTTCCTTGATGAATGTTGTGATGGAAATGTCATTTTATTTTACTACACACTCTTTTGGCTTATGATCTTGTAACATATTGTAAATATTTACTTTCCATAACATAGTTGGTCCTTTCTCAGGTATTCTTTACATGTGAATATTTATTTCAATAGAAGCTCGGTTCTTTCTCAGGAACTTTAGTTTGTTCTTGTATGTTATTTGAAATAGAGAAGTACCACCTCTTTAAGAACACAGGGGGATTTATCCTCGCGAGGTTGACTCAAAGAATGTAAAACAGTATTTAATATCAAGGGGGGCCATTTAATTTTCCTGAAATAAGAAAATTCAATGGAAGTTCTTGTAGTCACAACAAATTGCTACGAAGAACAAGGTCGTTCTTAGGGCGTACAACTGATGTTGAGTTCTTTTTCGCCTTTTTTCATTTTTCAGCCTCCATGTTTCATTTATTTCCCAGTTCTAGGAATTTGAAAATTATGTGCTTTTTCTAAAGAATGTATATGATAAATGACACTGGATAATGTTAATAATTTTAAGTTTTAGAAATTGAGAAATATAGTCATGCGATATATCAAATTTCTAAGAGTTGATTTTCTTTTTTCCAATATTCTATGATACATTCCTCATCTTCTTTCAAAATCATAAGATCGTGCCCTTTCCTATCTAATTTAATTATGCTCATGGCAATTTATTATGATGTTTTGGTTATTTATTTTGATATTTTTTCATCTTGTTTATATTTTCGTCTTATAAAAGTATTCATCTCATTTGACCTTTGAGTCATATTACTTGATGGGATCATTATTTGTTTCAACTAGAAGGTGATGTATCTTATAAAAGTATTCATCTCATTTGACCTCTGAGTCATATTACTTGATGGGGTCATTCTTTGTTTCAACTAGAAGGTGATGTATCTTAATGAGAATACTTGAAATGACCTAAAATGATCATTATTTTGTTAAACAACATGTATAGTGAGAGTATTTGAACAATTATCACTTAGCTACCGATATTTGTTGTTGCACTAGACATCTTAGTTTAGGTTCAAGTGGCGCAACAAACTTTTCTTTTCTTCTATATGCTTAAGAAGAGTTAGTGCAACCTTATTTCAATGGGTGCATTATATTTCCAAGACTGATATGACTATATTGTTTGATTTTTTCACTCACATGAATTGTGAATATGTAATAAATTTATCTCTATGTTATTTCCCATGAGAGATAAAATCTGTCTTCATGCATAACTGAATGATTATCTATGGCTAAATTTATTTCTATGTTTATTTCCCATGAAAGATAAAATATTTATTCATGCATAACTGAATGATTATCTATGACTAAATTGATTGAATAAGTTTTTTTTTAACAAGTTTAGTAGCATGGAAGAATTGGAAACTACATGCAGCCTTGGATTGTTATGTGTCACAAAAACACATATTACAAGTCATAATAGTTTTCTTTTCCCACTCCTTAATTTTCCTCCACTAATAGGATACATATGGGACTAAGTACTTCCTGCAAACATAGAGGATATATCTCATCCATAACATCAAGTTTCATAAAATACTTTATTTCATGTGATTTATAACAAGACAATCATAATTTCAAATTCCCAACCATAATGTCAAATTCCCTTTTACTCACATATTTATTTATTGTAAGGAATAAAACACTTTCATCCAATCCTATCATAGTCAAAAATATATTAAAGCCTCCTCTCATTCTTTTGCATATAGAGAACCATCATACCACTTTTATGTGTATAATATGCACTTGGATTTTTCAAAAATATGAAACAAAAACACGTGATTTTCAAATTTATTCAATCCTTGGGAAAAATATAAGATAATTGTTGTTTAAAACATTTACAAACACAAGCCTATATGTGAGAGTGACCAGATTTAGGTATTCCTATGTAATTACATTAAGTGGAAATCCCCTTGGATATATCTCATTGAATGCTAAAGCTCTAGGGTCTTATAAATTTCTCCAAAGAATCCTTATAAATTTCTCCAAAGAATCTTTACCTAAGCAACATTGAAAAATCACTTACCTAAGAAACATTGCAAAATCATTTGGTCATTTCATTTCTAAGGTAACATCACTGATTAATGAATTGGTCATATCTGTTGTGTGATCTGAAGTACATAAAGGATCTTCAGTTTCAAATGTACAAAATTTCCATTGCCTTTGTTCGAAGCAAGTTCAACTTCCTTGGCTATGTATGATTTGTTAATAACAATGAGAAACATTCAATACTCACAGAAGAAGCTTCCATGATAGCCCTAGAATCCATGGAGGAAGACGAAGTGTAGTCAATGGAAACAATAATCGAACTGCAATGAGGATATGTTATAATCCAAAGCCCATAAGTAATTAAGTCACATTTGTGTGAATGTGCTCCTTGAAAGGTCAATGGCAGTAATGACATTTTCCAAGGTGCTTCTCCTCAGTACTATGTCAATACCTACATTGATATATCTGCACTAGAAACAATTACCATGTCTACATCAACAACCACAAGTTCAGGAGAATCGTTGATGCCATCGCCCAACATTGCAACCATCATCCTGAATATATGTAGAACCAAAAGCACAAGGAAACAAATTATCTTCATACAAAGCTGAATACCTTTATATAGTGAAATGTTTAGAGCTCAACAAAAGTGTCTAACCTTTCTCAACGACCATACTAAAAATGCACATGACCAGGGAGGAACAAATTCTTAGCCGAGGCTTAGAGGCAAAAAGAAACTAAAATGTAAGTACCTCTAACTCTTTCATTTTCTCTGTTTTTCCCTAAGGGGGAATTTCTTCCATGACAATGTCAATTCCAACCTCCTTCTAAATGAGGAACAAATTCTTGGTTGAGGCTTAGGGAAAAAGGAAACTAAAATGTACGTACCTCTAACTCTTTCATTTTCGCCACTTTTCCCTCGGGGAGCATTTCTTCCATGACAATGTCAGTTCCAACCTCCTTGGCAATGGCATTTGCAGTATGCCAATTGTCTCTTATGACCATAATACTTTTAACTTTCAACGATGTCAAAATGGACATCTACCTCTACCTTAAGTGAATTTGACATTGCAAATATTCCTACCAACACTCAAATGATAGACACCAAAAATCAATTTGGTATTAATCAACAATCATTTCTAGCGATTGGTGATTATTGGGATAATCATATTCAAAAATTGCTTGAGAAAAATAAATTTAATGGAAGAATATTTATTAAAAAAATAACTTACTGAAAAATCAATTGAGAAATTTAATGAAGAAGAATTTGAAAATAGGAAGGAGAGAAAGAAACGAGCTTCTCTTAGGCTAGGAAACATGTGGAGGCCATCAAAGAAAAACTACACTACATTTTATTAAATCAATTGAGGAGTAAATTATATATGATGATATTCGGTTTAGATGGTTGGAACCATTATTCGGTTTAGATAACTAATCTCCATTATTTCTAAGTCTCCCATTTAATGGAGAAAGGATTGACATCCACACCTAACATATCCCTAAACAGTTCAAATTTTATCTTCCCAAGAGGCTTAGTGAAAATATCA
>CBVK0100912015.1:0-10330 GCA_900067695.1 Picea abies | reverse complement strand
CTTCAAAACAACAAAAATTCTTAATTGATGGACTAGGAGCCTATACATGCCTATATAGATGGAAGTATTATACCTCCCTGAACACGTCAAGCTTGAAAAAGAAACCACCCTAAAAAATGGATCTGCCATGCCCTCCATCTACATCCTCAATCTAGCAGTCCTCCTTGTTGCAGGAGACCTTCCCTTTGTCATGGAAGCATACATTTCCTTTGTAGGGGAACTCTTCTCTACTACAGGTTCATTTCTTCTATTGTAGCTTGTACTAGAACATTTAAGTTCCTCTGAGATAAATCATTCTTGAAGGGATGCAATTATTTCCTTAGCTTTATGTTTTGAGACTGAATGCTCTTGTTTTGTCTATATAGAGTCTTCACTTACCTATGGAGAGGCAAGATCCTTCTTGTTGTAAACTTGGGTAGATTAAGGGTTTCATGGTACATGTCCATGAGCTCCTTCATATTTCTTCTCCCATTCAAAATTTATGCCTTCAAATGGGCAAATTATTTTCTAGCATCCCTGAGTTGTCAAATCAATCTTTTGAAAGTGGGATTGTCAGGGGGAGTGTTGATGTTGATAACCTCAATAGGTGTATCAGTCTCTTTACCTTTACCTTTATATTTCTATTAAATAGAGGCATTGTATATAACCTCATTGAAAGTGGGATTGTCAGGGGGAGTGTTGATGTTGATAACCTCAATAGGTGTATCAGTCTCTTTACCTTTACCTTTATATTTCTATTAAATAGAGGCTTTGTCTATAACCTCAATAGGTTCCTCAATGACTTCACCTTTACCTTTAACTTTCTTTGGGACTGAAGCCTTGGGTATGAATTCTTCTTCAACAGCTTCTTTGCGGGATGCTGATCTAGTAAAAGGCCTCCTGAATTTGGTCTTAGCTGATGGAAAAAGTGAAAGGAAATGCAATTTCCTCCCATTCTTGGTTGTGGTTTTGGTTGATGAAGGAACTTCTTCCAATTCAAGTGCAGGAGGAAGTGAAAATTCTCTTTGTGGGGAGTGATGAAACTCCCTCTCTTCTTCTTCAATTACCTTAGGGGTTTCTTTGTCTTGGGTAGTAGGTTTTCTTTTTCTCTTCTTGCATGTTATTGCTAGGGAAACACTACTATATGGAAAAGGGATCTGCATCCTTGACTGAGGGGTATAGGCTATATCTAGCTGCATATTTGCAGAGACAATGAATTGTTCCCGAGAAATGATCATTTTATTTAAATATTCTATAACCAACATCCTAATCAACCTAGAGAGGAAAAAACTAGTGTCCAAATCCTTGGACTTGACTTGGACTTGATTAGACAACTTTCCCATACTTATTAATAGATAAAAAGGGATATTCATTGAATACTTGGTAGTGAAATGCAACAAGAGTCTTATGTGATACTGGTACAACATGTTAAATCTGACCTCACGTGTGAAATATCTTTGTATAATCTTCAACATTTTATCAAAACCCTCAACCATGTGGATCCTAGGCACTCCCTTAGAAAAATTGTCTTTCTGATAGTCTAGCTTGAAGAAATCCTTGGAAAAGGCTTCATTGAGGATCATGGATTTGAACCACCTCTCACAAATGTTGGGTATCTTAGTGGTTGCTACAATAGTGGCCTCAGATACCTCAAACTCAAGGTTTCCCACTTTGGTCTTAATGCTATCAAAGTTTAAGGAAAAATTCCTTTCTACTTCAAGGTGTCCCCTCTGCATGTTTTGACAAAACAAGAGGTAACCAACCCTTTGGAAAACCTACCTGACCATAGGCTCAACAAAAGACAGGTGTATGTTAGAAGGTTCAATCTTGACCACAGTACCTCCCTTGTGAGACTTCTTCTTTTGAGGTGTATCCATGGATAGAAGCAGGGGATGGAAATATTGTAATGCTATGAGGGGTAATGAAACCAAACAGAGGAAAATGTCTTTGAGTTTTGAAGGTGATTCTTAATTGGTCATTCAAGGATTTACTCCAACTCACTTCTAGATAAAAAATAGACTGGTGTGATGGTTTAGAAAATGATGAAAATATACTTTGAGAAATGGTATGAAGGGAGACTACACTACTTAGGTTTAGACCATCATTAAGACACCATACAAGGTCCTCAAAGGTTTTTAAAAACACAGGGGCTCCTAAATCCTCACTGCAAGTAGACTTGTGATATGGAATTATAACAGGACTCAATGAAAAAAGGAGGAGCTAACTGTTGAAGCTGTGAGTGTAGAAGATAACAAATTTTTGATAGGGAATGGAAGCACAGGAATAGAGGATCTGTAGTGTAGTCTAGCAATTCAGTAGCGCAGTATGGGTAATAAGAGCCAAGGTTGGGTGCTCAAAGTCTGAAGCAAATGGTTTGAGTTTCGGTGAAGGGAAAATTCAGTGTGCAAATGGCTATGGATTGTGTGGCAGGAGAGGTAGAGAGGCTAGTTGGTGGGAGAATTGGTAGATTGCATAGTCAAGCACTACCAAAAGATAAGACATATATATATTAATGCTCTTCAAAGTAGTTGAAAGGGATCATGAAATACGTGGATGTTATGGCTGATAAGTAGAAGATCTACAACAAGCTATGAAGTTGTTACATATACCTCCTCCTCCAATTCACCTCGAATAATCAATCTCGTAGCACAATCCACAACTCTATCTAGACTAGTGGTTTCAACAACGCTGAGCTTAGGAGGAAAATTTCAAATTGGTAAACTGTTAGAATCCTCATAAATGACCAAATATTAATATTCCTTTTGAATACAAGGATGCTTAAAACAATAAAAGACATGACATTAGCTGATGATGGTGAAAGATGGCAAGGAGATGAACTACAAAGGTGCACTATAAAAATGCCTAGTGAGTTGGAAACACCCTTTTCAAAATTTAATTTGACTCCTTAATGGGCATAGGGACAGAGTGGAAAGGATCAATAGAATGAGTGGATGGAGTGACTTGTCAGGTTGTTGGGGTCATTGGGTCAATAGTGTTTGATTTCAAGTCAAGTGATGAGTCAAAGATATAAACCACAAAATGAACTAGGCTATTAACCATAGGTTTATGCCAAAAATGTGAACCAAAACCCAAATTTTTATTTCTTTAGACTAACCTAAGGAAATTTCAAAAGGAAAAATAAAACAAACCTAAAGACGAAAGAGCAAAAATTAAAACCTAAGGGGAAAAATGACCCATGACAACTTCATGTGATAACATTGGCTCCATAGGGGATGGCATGCTCCCTATGAATTGTTAAGAACAAGAAACTTTAGCGTCTTATCCTAGGGCTATGGGGTCACCTATTAAAACAACAATAAAAAGGAAAAGTGATATTTACAATGAATGGAAATCTAATCATGGCTTAAGAAAAATATTTTTTAGAAAGTTCCCATTGATAGGGCCACCAAAAAATTTAGAATCCTCCAAGTTTTTCAATTTATAAGTGTTATTTGAGAATACCTCAGAAATCTTGAACGAACCAATCCACAAAGATTCAAATTTACCATGCTTTCCTTTGTCTTTCTTGGGTGCATCCCACTTGAGCACCAGATCCCCCAGCTAAAAATATTCCTTTCTTTCCCTCTTGTCAAAGGCTCATTTTATTTTTTGTTGATAATCCTACGCTTTATCAAGCAACTACTCCCTAGTCTATTGTACTTCTACTAGCTGGTGTGTCCTCCTGACCATATCATCGGGTTCTCCTTGGTAGTCTTGGGGGAACTTTTCCATAGGCAAGGTGATTTGAGTAGGAACAATAGCCTCAACCCCATACACAAGCTGAAAATGGGAAATGCCAAGTGACCTATTTGTTGTAATCATGTCGGCCCATAATACAAATTTCAGCTTTGAGTCCCATGCTTTCTTATTGTCTTCTAACAATTTCTTGATGATATTTATGAGGCTCTTGTTAGAGGAGGCTGCTAAACCATTTACTTGGGGTTAGTAAGGAGTGGAATGGATTAATGTAATTCCATAATGTTCACAAAACTCGATTAATGGTTCAACTTTGAAGGAGGCAACATTGTCAGTAAAAATCCTGCTAGGACAACCAAACCTAGCCATGATATCTTCCAGGAAGCTAATGATTACCTTGTGGGAGGCACTCCATGTAGGGATGGCTTCTATTCATTTGGTGAAATAATCAGTGGTAGTCAAAATCCACCTATCCTGACCACTTGAGGATGGATGCATTTCTCCAATGAAGTCAAGACCCCACTGCTGAAAAGGTCCAGAAACCACCATAGGTTTCAAAGGAAAAGATTTGAGCTGTTGCTTTCCAGAAAACTTTTGGCATTTGAAACAATCTCTAATCTTTGCACAAACATCATTAAAAAGGCTAGGCCATAAATAACCATCTCTGAGGATCTTATAAGTTGTGGTCCTTCAAAAATGATGGCCCCCACATAAGCTGTCATGGAAATCAACTATATCTTTTTGGGTCTCTTGTGGGTCAAAACATATCAAAAGGACTTGAAGGGGATGCTTCTAATACAAAACTTGATCAATGAGACAATATTTGATTACTTTGAGTTTCAAATCTCTCACCTTGTTCTTGTCCAAGCCATCAAGAAGCCATAACTTATGCAGGAAATGTATGTTGTATTTATACCAAGTGCATCCTACTAAGATCGGTCCGACATGAGAGATTTTATCAACAATCTCGGCTTGTTTATTTTCTGAGTTTATGTTGATAAAATTAACCCCTAAATATTTACAATTTGATTCAGCCAACAACCTGGCTAAACCCTGTCCTTTCACCAATTTAGTGGGATTTATTTCAAGGTCAAATTCCATAATTTTAGCAATCCATTTGTTTATCTACCCATCTATGTCAGGATGGACCAATATCTATTTCACTGAGGCTAAAGGGACATATGCAACAATATTTGAATGCAGAATGTATACCCTGAAATCCTTGAGGGATTTGACCAAAGCATATGCCTACTTCTCCATGATATCATACCTCATTTCTGCATCCCTCAATGCTCTACTGAAAAAAGGAAATAGGATGCTCTAACCCCTCTGTATTTTTCTGTAGCAAAACAACAACTAATGTGTCAAAATAGGCATAGGAAAATATAAAAAATTCCTTAGAATAGTCAAGGATGATGAGCACAGGTGCTTCAGTCAAAGCCTTTTTTATTTGGTCAAAAGAATCTCGAGCTTCAGGAAACCATTTCACCTCATTTCCTTTTCTAAGCATAGTTGTGATGTGCTTAACCAACTCAACAAAATTAGAAATGAATCTTCTTAGAAAATTGATTTTACCCAAGAAATATTGGACCTATTTCTTATATCTGGGAAAAGATAGGGCTTGGATGGCCTCTACTCTACTTGGATCAATTCTTACCCCTTATACTGAAACAATACGCCCCAATAAATTTCCCTCCTTCATAGAAAATAAATATTTATTAGGATTGAGGGAGAGACCAAACCTTCTGCACTTTAGGAAGACCTTCTTCAAATGATGACAATGCTCTTTATAAGATTTTTAGAATACTATAATGTCATCTAGATAGATAAATACAAATTTGTCTTTCTCCCCAATGAAGACAATGTCCATGGTTCGCTGGAAGGTTGCTCCTGCATTCATCAATCCAAAGGGAATTTTAGGATACATGAATGTGCCCCAAGGAGTAGTGAAGGCTGTATTTTCTCTATCTTCAGGCAACAAAGAGATCTTATTTTATCCATAAAATCCATCAATCATGGACATCCTAGATGAATCAGTCACTCTTTGCAAAATGTGCTCCATCTTTGGAAAGGGGTAGTTATCCTTTTTGGAGCTTCTGTTCAAATTTCTAAAATCAACTCACAATCTAATTTCCCCATTTTTCTTCCTCACAAGCACCAAGTCAGCCACTCATTCTAAATATCTCAAAGGAATGATGATATGGGAATCCAACAACTTTTTCACTTCTTTTTCCATAATAGGCAACAACATGGGATTTATCTGTCTAAGTTTTTTCCTGAAATATCTGGCCTCTTCTTTCAAATTCATTTTGTGTTCCATGATGTTTGTGTCATATGTCCTTAAATATTCATATTTCCAAGAAAACACATCAACAAACTCCTTCAAATTCTTGACATACATACTAGACAATTTAACATACCTTGGGTGTTCCTCTATTCCTAAATTGCATTCAGTCACATCAACATTTTCAGTTGAACCTTTAACCTGTACAACAACATCATTTCTATCAAACAATCTCTCCAAAGGGACTAGTCCCTTTGGAGTATGGTTACTAGGAAACTGAACAATATGATGGTCAACAATTTTATTCAGAAAAACATCAGCATAAGGTATTTCTTTAGTATCCTGATCTTGATCAATATGTAAAGAAGAAAATTCATCACAGTCTCAAGAAATATTTTTAAAATTCATCACAGTCTCAAGAAATATTTTTATATCAAGATCATCCTCAAAAACCTTCCAATGTTTGACATTGTCAGGTATAGAGGGTCTATTCTTTACTTCCAGATCATACTTGAGTTTGGGGGGAAAAGGAACCCTAAAATTACTTGTTCAGACAACCAAGGAATTTTCCACAGTGTTCTCATCTCTTGGAACAAATGTGATATTAAAATCCAAGAAGAAACTATCAACAAGATCCTAGGCTTCATTTTTGTAAGCCCTTAACCCAGGGTGCTTAGCTTGATACAAATTTTTGACTTGATGAACAATTAACTCAGAATATCCAAACATTTCTAGCTCCTCAATCTTCATGTCTTTGGAATCTCTCAAACCCAAAACAAGTGCCTCATATTCTGCCACATTGTTTGTTGTTTCAAATTCAAGATTATAAGACAAAGATATGTTCTCTTGGGTACGGGAAATGAACACTGCCCCAACACCAAAACTTTCCCGAGAAGAGGCTCCATCAAAAAACATTTTCCAAATAGAGGTATTGGGAGGAGGGTATTCACAAGAGGTGATGGGCTACTTTCTGATTTCAATAGGTGTTTGAGGAGGATCAATGAGTACATGTCAGATTTGCTTCATCACTGATAATGTAAGCAAGTTGTGTTTCCCTATAAAGCCTTCTATGTCCCCCCCCAAACATAGGAATAGTGGCATATGAAAGATCCATATGAAAAGTCCCCCCCAGTATTTTGATCCAAGAACTAGAAAAGAGCATCCCAAACTTAGGGGGAACATCAACCACCACAATATCCATGACCACACTTCTCATTGGCAATTGGAACACGAAAACAACCAGGTATTTAATAACCTCGAGGCACTTCACCTTCCTGGAATCAAATGAGTACATGCCATGGTAGGTTTTTGTAACCTCCAACCAAAGATAATCCATGATAGTCTTAGGCATGAAATTGTGAGATGCCCCTGAATTCATCAAGAAGTTGTGCAACACTTTATCATGAATGTTTAATGAGGTATTGAAAGGAGGGGAGGATTCAGCCCTATCCTCTACCAAAGGCCCTAGTATGACAGTTGGTTTTTCATATTGGATATTGAATGAATCTGTGTGATGAGATGAAGGTTCAGAATACAAAATTTTGGAAAGGTACCTTTTGAAATCCTCATTCGTAACTAGCTCTAAAAATGGTACAGGGATTTTAATCTTTTGAATCTCATTCTCAAAACTAAAAGAGGAGGGAGGCTTCAGAATATCCTTCACTTATGGGATAGGGCTATTAACCACTTCCTGGGGTTTTTTTGCCTCTTTTTCTTTGATTCTAGCTACCACATCCTTAGGAGGATTCACTATTCTAGGAGGCTGATCAGGAATGTTAGGCTCTCCCTCTTTCATCTTCGACCTTAGGTTGTATCTATTTGAATTTCCACTAGTCCTTTTCCATTTTCTCAACTCATTTAGTTGGCTTCCCATGAGAGCTTATTCATATGTATATTGGGTTAAATGAGGAGATGAAGAGGTGTCACTAGGACAATGGATTTCAGGATCTACATCTTATTCCTCCCCTTCTTCATCAGTAACAAGGTTATTTTGGAGATGGGCTTGGATTTTTTGATCATCCCTAACCCTATTTCTTTGATCTCTTTGGATGATCTGAGGGGAATTATTGGGTTTTTTTAAGTTACCCCTATTATCAAGATTATGGGGGTTCCTATAACTCTACCTTCCTTCAAATTTCAATTTCTCAATTTCCATAGAAAGTGATTTTAACAGTTTTGTCAACTCATCCACTTAAGGGTGGGATGCAAAGGAATCAAAGGTTGAAGCTTCATACCTATATCTTCTTATGTCTCTATCATATTTACTCCTAATTTTGTCAACTGCCAATATATTAGGCTCTACTTCAAGGTATTCATATTACATATGATCTAAAGAGGTAGCTCTTCTTTCTCTCAACAGGAGGAAAAACTTAGGGTCAAAATCATTGGTAGGAGTAATCTTGGAAAATGTTTCTGTAGGATTTATTTCAATGGGAAGATTATTGTATATCTTGTTAAACCTCTTTGAGAAGTCTAAAACAGATTCCCCCTCTCCTCTCTTAAGTGACCCAAATTCTGTAATATAATAAAGGAAATAATTTTTGTCCCCTCAATGTCATAGGAATGAATCATCTAGAGCCTCAATCCCATCAATATATCCGGTAGTTAAGACCCTAAAACATTTCCTAGCCTCACCATCAAGGCTCTATACAAAAAATCTCATCCAGACATCTTCATTTTCAATGTTTTGATTTTATGAATAACTATACAAAGTTGAAAGGTGTTCTTATGAAATTATGTCTTTATCCCCTTTAAACTTGGGCATGTACTTTAGGTAATATCTAGTTGGGAGAGAATTCATAGGCTGAGGTAACACAAGAGGGGAATACCTAGAAACCACTATGGCATCCATTCTGTTTCTAGGAGAATTAGCACCTTCCATTTGGACGTGAACTGTAGGAAAACCAGGGGGATATGGACTTGTGTTTCTAGGGTATAGGGGAAACAACTGAGTGTTTGAGTAGAATACTACGGGGTTTAAAGGAAAATAAGTTTCCCCCTCTACAGATACAACAACTTTGACAAGATGAGGAGTAGGAAAAACCAAAGTGGGAAAATATTCTTAGCTTCTTGTTCTAAACCACTTTACGATCTCAGGGAAAACAGGGGTGTAAAAAATTTCTTCTAAATGAGGCCTAGAAGGGGAGAATTCAATAAGGAATCTTACAAAATTTAAACTTCTAGAAGCTCCAACAAATGGTGGAAAAGGAGAATTTGATGCAGATGTTGGAGCTTTAAAAGAAGAAATTTGTAAGTTACCAGAAATTTGTAAGTTACTAGAATTTGTAAGTCTTTCCCTTTTTGATAATATTTCTTGGGTCATCTTCAAGTTTGTCAGAGGAAGCAGTGGAGTAGACCTCATGTGTCTGCCTTTGGGATACAAAACTGAAACAGTGGATTCCAGGTGCAAGTTGCAATCTTTAAGGTACTAATTTTTGATGCACCTTCAGAATCATAATTTCTTTGTCATTCAAGCCCAGGGAATTGTCTTCAATTCATTCCCCGACAATGATGATAATAATCTTAGCACTGAGGGTCACCCTCATATTGCAAGAGTATAAGCCCAGTACCCATCAAAATGTTTTTGGAGGTTGGTTTATGAGTGGAGGTCAAATGGACAAAAAACAGTACAAGAATGTTTTAACACAGAAATTGGATAATCAATGCATAGGGAAATGAGGTCCTCATTAATTTCAGTCATTGGCTTGAGTTTAAAGGTGGGAAGAAGGATGACTTAGTGAGAAAGGTGGAAAATTCTGCCATGAGCATATGACTTTCAAGTAGCTTGGTGAATAAAAACTCAGGCACAAGAGAAATCTTGAACCCAAGCTTCATACATTGAAATATGTCACAACAACACAATAATCAAACCTCCGCTACAATGCAACTACAACAATTTTTCTGGATTCTCCATGCACGAGAATTTCACCATAAGGGGAAATAAGATAAAAAAGGCAAAGTACCATAACAGGTTACATAAGCATTATAATCAAACCTACATTACAATACAACCGCAACCCTAGTCTAGATCCTCCATGCATGAGAGCTTCAGCACAATTTAAAGAAGAGATGAAAGAAGATAACTTCTATTAATGAAGAAGTTTCAAGTATCATACAAAACTACGGAACAACTCTATTATCAAATATTACAAAATAGGGAGCTTTGCTCAACCATTTGATGACCATAACAAAATTTCTCATTGATCTATTTCTACTCAAATCAGTCCACAACTACCAGGAGTGTGCTTTGGCCATCCCATTCAAAGCTTTACGTCTTTGCATCCTTCTGTCAGACTGTGCATGTTTCCTCTAGTCAGTGATTCGGATTTATGTAGGAACACAATGAAATACAAAAATACACATAAACGCAGA
>CBVK0100912014.1:0-10330 GCA_900067695.1 Picea abies | reverse complement strand
TATGATTATTATCCATGGGCATGTTTGTAATGTTTATTAATGGATTATGGTATCTAATGTGATAACCTTTTGTATTATCACTATCTGCTTGCTCTTCTTGTTTGTTGAGAACTTGTTGTAGGTACAAAGATTTGGGTCGAAGTTCTCAATGATGGACATATTCAAACGTTTGGACGAGGTAGGCCTCTTTCTTATCTCACTTGCACATTATTTTATATAGCATATGTTGGAATTGAGTTGATTTCTACAGTCATACCCGTCTGTTGTGGTTTACCCTGGCCATAGAGAGTTTTTTCCTCATAACAATCTAGTGACTCTTCTTGATGATATGAAGAATGATCAACTTAACTAAAGGGATCTGTACGATCATCTTTGGAGCCTTCTGCTACTTACAATCAATCTCCATATGAGATACTCTATATCCTGCAAAAGTACCTTCCTTTCAAGAAGGTTTTGAATTCATCCTCTTGTCCTTCATTACATGGTTATGTATGGTCATGTAGACAACTCTATGTCTAGATAGTTTGCTCCATGTCTCAGCTAGAGACCATATAATATGTTTCCTCCTGTAAGCTTCATAATAGCTTCCTCTCAAAGCTATCACCCCTTACCTGATATGAAAACCTAGTGTCTAAATGTTGTTGTCCCATTTGAGATTTTCTATATTGTAGGAAACATCGTCACTTCTGCCTCCAACTCTTGGGCTTCCTCCAAGTGCACTAGATCTAAGATCCCTTTGGATAAAATGCCACTTCTTGGATAAATTATCTTTTTCCATGTGTACGTCTCCTGCAAACACCCTCATCTTATGTACAAGTACACCATCCAACTTTGTATTTTAATGTGAGACATTAAATCAATAAGAAAAAGTTATAAATGTGAATTAGACGGTTCAATGTCTAGGAAAATATCAACAAGCCTAAAACCCTAAAAATTGAATTTTTGATGGAAATTCGATATGAGAAGTGTAGTAGGTGTGCTAGAGTAAGGAGAGTTGATTAGTGATGGAGTTCATCCCAATTGATTTTATAATAAGTTCTCAAATATCTTGACAAAGAAACATGTGTAGCGACAAATTGCATGTGCAATGACAAATCTCAGTAATGTGGAAAATCTCACGATCTTCCTTCCAACAATTAGATTGTTCTAAAGGAAACCTACTCTGATACTATGTTATATTTTTATTATTTTCATTAACATTAGATTTAACGTAAGATTTTTATCTTCTTTTAACATTCAATAATCAAATAATGAAATATATAAGAAATATATAAGAAATATATAAACAACCACAAAAAGACACAAAAATTTATCTCGGGAAAACCAAAAACTCAAGGGAAAAACCCAACCAACTTTTCTTAGAGAGAATCTTTCCAATAATCCATTACAACCTTGAAAAAGCTATATTTACAAGAGAAAACAAACAATGAAGAAACCCTGATAACTAATACTTATCTTTTTCTTGTCAAACCCTAGCGAGGGTTGACAACTAAGAAACACCACAGAACTGGTGCAAGATAGGTGCATCACTAGAGAAAGATAGCACACCATAGAATTGACACAACTGGAAACTAGTAACATCAATTGAAAATGAAACTACAACTATAGTTGTGATTGCAACTGCAATTGGCACAAAGCAACTAGGAATCACCACACAACCTTAGAAAAAATTATCTAGAGATAGCACACAAGAGAAATAACCAAGAGCCACAAAGAATATCCTTCCCCAAGTGGGGCACACTCTCTAAGGGAACTAGATACTAGAAATAGTGAGTCTGCTACAACTGTAGCTACAATTTCCTAGTGTGCACTACAGAAGGAGAACTATGTGGATCTTACAAATGAACTGACTAAAAATTGTATTTTTACTAATCGTGGCGCCTTCTTGGGGATGACTTCTTATTCTAGATCTTCAAATTTACTTTATTATTTATATGGACCGACTTCTCTTCCTGAAAATTATATTTCCGCTTTATTATTATTTCCTGTTGGTAGAGTTCTCTTCTGTGATCTTGTATTTCACTTTATTTATTTTTTGGGTGTTCTTCAATTGTTCAATGGTATTCCTTTGACTTCTTGGAATCTTATTCTTCTCTAAGAAAAGTTGTCTAGGTGGAAAATACCCCTCGCAGCTACCAAAAAATCAACATGGGTTACAAGGTGATGAACTGAATTACCCACCGGTGGAAAAGAAAGATTTTGTTGTCCAGAAAGCCATAAAATAGTTCAGACAATATATTTTGAAGAACCATACCAAAGTGATTGTTCCTCACCTGGAGGTCAGATATCTCTTTGTACAGAAAGAGATGGGTGAGAGACAAGGTAATTGGATGACCACCTTACAAGAGTATGACCTTGAATTTGAACCAACAAATATCATCAAATATCAAAGTATCTGTAAATTAACAACCAGGATCACAGATGTTAAAAATAAGAAGAAGATGGGTGGCAAGAGGATCCAACCCTCTACATGAAAAAAGTTAAGTTCCATCTGTTGAGAATTATTATTACAATGATCTCAATTACTATATTCAACATGGTATAGTTCTAGACCATCTCAATGCCAAGAAAAGAGAGAAATAAGGTTGAAATCAACACAATATCAATTGGTCCATCATATCTTGTTTAGAAAAAATTACGACGGAGTCCTACTACGTTGTCTTGAAAATAAAGATGCAGATAAAGTCCTTAAAGACCTGCACGATGGACCAAATGGAGGCCATTTCTCAGGAGACAAAAAACTCACAAAATATTAACATTCAATACTATTGGTCAACATTGTTTAAGGATGCTCATGCTTACTCTCGTAGCAGTGACACTTGCCAAAAATCAATTGGAAGAGAGAAAATAGTAGGTGTCCCACTTAAGCCTATTTCTATTGAACAACCCTCCAAACAATGGGGGATATACATTATCAATGAGATTAACCCTCATTCATCCAAGAAACATAGGTATATCGTAACCACTACCGATTACTTTACATGTTCGACTGAAGCAATACCACTAACTAAATTGAATGGTGAAGTGGTAATGAATTTTCTTGAATAACACATCATAACTAGGTTTGGAGTGCCTAACTCTCTTGTATTTGATAATGAAACATATTTTTTGTGGCTTAAATTGGCTAATGTTTATTTAGAAAAAGGGATCACCTTAAAATATGCAGCCAACTATTACCCTGAAGGGAATGTCTTGGGTGACTCTACAAACAAAAATCTAATCTACATTCTAAAATGAACTATAGTCAACCAACAAAGAAATTGGCATAACACACTACCAATTCCCTCTGGGTCGATCATGTCACCCCCAAGGCTTCCATAGGGACCTCTCCTTACTTCCTTGTCTAAGGGAAGGAGGATATTCTTCCTTCAAATATTTATCTTCCCTCCCTCCAACTTACCCAACAATCTCGCAAGAGAGAATGTCTCGTCATCCAAAGACACATTGATACTTTGTTGAACCTCGAGGAGAATCGTGCCAAAGAAAAAAACAAGTTTGAAGCCCACTGATAGACCATTAAATGATGGTTTGATAAAAATTCTATTGGCGATAAATAATTTTAGGTCGACGACCTTGTTCTCAAATGGGACAAGCCACATGAAGATAAAGGAAAACACTCAAAATTTCAGCAATTGTGGCTTGTCCCTTTTGTGATTAAAGATAAAATTGGCCAAGGAACCTACTGTTTGTAGAATATTGAAGGGGATGCAAACCTCCTCCCCATTAATGGACAAATCCTGAAACACTACATCAACTAGCCCTTGAGGCAGCTCCTACCCTATACATAAATAAATAATTTGTTTTTTTTTTCTTCTTAGTTTTTCTTTACCATTGCATATTTCTTACTTTTGATTTTATGCTTTGCATTTTGTTTTCTTTTTGGTTTTTATTTTCTCTCTTGAGAATTGTGACTTAGAACCTATTGAATTTTTTATGGCATGGATCTAAATATCCCTTAAAGTGTAACACATTTGGTGTTAAAAGCTTGGATTCTAGACATAACTTCATTCCTAACTGTGTAGAACTATTTTTCATGACTTCAAGTCAGACCCAGTAGAGAAACATAGTTTATCATCATACAAGCATTCTACTCTTAACATATGACAAGTAAAGGAGACAAAGTTCATGTTTAAGAACATATTTTTTTGTGTTTGTATGAACTAAGAAAAATGGTTTCAGAAAGGCATTTGTAGTACTCCAATAAATGTTACTCAATATTTCTCCTCATCTATAATCAAATTGAAAAATCTAACCTTCATAGGTGTCATCCCTCATGCATTTAAAGGAAGACTGGAATCCTCCCATCCAACTTTCTCTAAATATAAGAGAATCAAATTATAAAAAGGTAAAGGCTTGTAGAAAGAAATTCCAGATCATGTGGGACATGCAAGTATCTCTGTCGAGGCTATGGATGCTCGTTGGCAATGGAGAAAGTCTTGTGATAGTGGAGTGACTCTGTATAGGCTATGGACGCTTGCTGGCAGTGAAGAAACACCAGAGAAATGCATAATCGACTTGTATTTTCAACATTCATGACATCTTAGTTCACCATTGTACTCCTTTTTCCTTCCTTAAACTAATTCCATTTTGAAAAAATTATTTCATAGTAATCAATATGTTTTGGGAATCTTTATAACTTATTCTTTGTATCATAAAAAAATTGTCTCATCAACACCTTCATTTTGAAAAACTATGGGACCTATTGTTTCTCTCTTAGGTCATGTATCATCGTGCTTCTACTCTCAAAATTTTATGTTTCGATACCATTGTGTAGGGATTCATGGATTCTACTAGCATGTCACCATTTTTTGTGCCAAGCATAAAAAACCTCCTTTTTCTTGTACATTTACTTGTAAAGACTCTCTCCAAGAAAATTGAGCCCCCTTCTCTAACCTATAAAAAATTCTTGGCTTGAAAATTTTCTTTGATATTGATCGTTGATTACCCCTCTCTTAGCAATCTATTTTAATATTCTTGGTTTGGTTGGGATAGAATATTTATTCTCAACACTTATATAAATTTTTAGGATGATCTTTGGTCATCAATTGAGTTCTTGTAAACTCCTTTGGTGTATACACTGGAGGAGTTCTCTTCAAGTTCTCTAGTATTCATTGGAGCACTTCCCTCGAATTCATATGAAACAATACATTGAACCAATGATTTCACAACTTCTTTCTAAATCCTCCATTTCAACCAGAGAAATTATTACAAACTCCTATGATCGAACCAGGGGAGTTCCCATCTCCTCCTCCAAAATACATCAGGTTGAAGGAGTTATACCGATGTACTTTATATTAACATATTTGGTGATTACCAGAGACTTTCATACCATGTCCTCTGGTTTACACTGAGGACCTTCCCATTAACAACTATGAATCACATCATAGGCATTCTTAACATCTCCCTAGGTTCGATCTTCCAGAACCCTCCGTTCACATTAAATGTGCTCAATGGCTATAAAATGATGTTGTCCTTCAAAAATTTTAACTATTGTTTGTTTCAATCACCCAAGAGAATTGGAGAATGAAGGGTCAATCTCCTCTACCTTTCAATATTTTAGACCACAATTTATCTCATTATTATCATTGATGGTTACCCACATGGAATATTTTCCAGGTATTCCCTAATTTTATCAACAATTATTTCTTACATGAGATAAAGAGTTAGGGTTGAAATTTGTAGGGTTAGCGCTTCATTTTATTTAGTTATTGTATTAAACTTGTCGCACAATCCTACCAATATCGACCCCTCTTCCCATATTTATATCGATTCCCTTGGCACCTCTTGTCTCTTTGACAGAGCTCCGTGACAGGATCCCCACCAAACCCCTATTTGTTATTGGGAAAAATACCCTATGGACTAGCAAACTAGGTTCAGACTTGCATGCAGATTTTGACTCTAAAGAAATTACTTTTTATCCTACCACCCAAAACATAAACCCCTCTTTCACAATACATGCATGGAAATGAACTACTAACCTTGTTATCGACGTTCTATGTAGATCCTCCGTCGTGCTTTGATCACTTGCTTGCGCTGCTCCTTCCAAAGACAACCTGCAATCAAGACAAACAACTATGCATGCATGCTACTTCTCTACTAGAGGGTTAGAAATTAATCATAAATTAACCAAACCATAGATAACTCATGCATTGGGACGGGAAAAGTATTATTTTATTATTTGAAAAAATGAATCAACTTACAATCAAAGTCGAGACCGACCACTGCTCCTTGATCCTGATCCTGGGATCCTCTTCTTTTGTCCTCCAAATACTTTGCGTTAAATCTCCTTTGGCATGAAGAAAGAATAAAGGGTTGGGACAATGGATTGCATGGATTGGCATGCGGTCCCCAAACCATGCATCATTTGTATCCAACATAAAATCATCATTTTGGCTCATTTATCGATCATGTTCTCTCTTTTTCAAAAACACACGTGGATTCTTGTCGTTGCAACAATGCATTTGTTCCTCGAACATCTGATCAAAATCCTCATCCTTGTAGTTTTTTTGGAATGGAGGCCTTGTCTACTGGTCGCCTTGATATCTTTGATACCTTTGTTTCATCTATGTGATCTGGGGAAGTTGACCCCTCTTGAGGTTCTTATTCCTGGGATGTGGGTCATGTTGTTCTTGGGCAACGGGCCTATTTCCCACAGACATTTTTTCCATTAGATCTCCATGGTTCTCATCATTAAGTCGAATTTGTTTTCTATGGATCTCAACATTGATGGTTGAGCATATCCTTGGGGATTCTTATCGCCTCTGATGAATCTTTGTTTGATCTTCCCCGATGCCATCATATTTACCTCGACTTCAATCCCATTGCTCATTATCACGTCTAGATTTGATGATGTTCTTTCTCTCAATAGGAAGTTGAAGTCATTGTCGAAGGAGTCTATGTATTTCAACTGTGCACCCCTGGGAAGTGGTTGGACTTCTATAGGAATCAAGTTATAAAGCTTCATGAAATGGGTTGATAATTCTTGCACCGTCTACTACGACACCTTCTAAATATTATTGTACTGCGTTAACAACTGCAAGGGGTTCTTTTTGTCTCCCCATATAGTAATGAAAAACATTTCAAACATGATGACATCTTGAATTCTTGCAGCCGAGAGGGATTTGAACCACTTCCTCACCTCCCCCACAAAAATCTACATGAACAAAATCATTTTCGCGTCTTCATAGTCTACCTCTTCTAGGTCGACAAAATCGTTGAACCAATCCAGATGCTTCTGGGTTGAAATGTTCCCTTCAACATCGTAGATATTAATCCTATGTCTATAATTATGGGGAAAATCATGTAGTTGGGCTGGAAGAATGAGGGGGGAGAATCTCATGGCCATGGCTCTAGGAGGGTTGGGGATTTGAGGGATATTATTAGACACTAGGGATTGGAATATCTTCTGGTCGAAAACTATCTCGTCCAAGATGGTTTTTGACTTAGACCTGAACAGGTTTTGTTCAAAGAATGTGTCAAAATCAGGATCATTAATGCTTTGCATCCTGTCTTTGGGTAAGGACAAGATTCTATCTAGGTAATAGAATGGGTCTGATGCTTGCTCTCTAGTCCTGCACATAAATTTCTTGGGGTTGTACACATGATCTGCAGGGTTTGGGTCAGGATTTTCTCTGGTATAGATCATCTTTAGAGCTAGGGTTCCTGAACTGCGCTACTTGGAGCTACTGGTCTTTTTGACTAGAATCGCCAGGGTAAGGGTTTCAGCCGGTATGGATGTTGTCCCTCTGTTACCCTCAGGGGTCAAACTGAAATGTTAGTCATTCTCCTAGGGAAAATCTATTCAATTTCATCCCCGACAACGACGCCAGAATGTTAGCACTCTGTAAATCTGTTCGGATGATAAACAAATGACGAAGGTAATTTTTTCAACCAAATTTGAGACCCGAAACTAGCCTTTCAGATCTTGAGAGGGATCTCTCTGGGGGCACGATATCTGTGCGGGAAATGGATTTAAAAAATGGTGGCTAGATTCAACACCTTTGATATAATGGGTTTTGGTTATATTGATGCAAGAAAGTAAGAGATGGGCTATGGAGTCGATTCGAGGAAATTACAGAGGAAAATGACTCGGTGATTGGAATTGAGAGGATAAGGCTAAGTGAGAAACAATCTTCAGTGTAAAATCATAATGTGTGGCGGGAGAGAAAAAATAGGAAGTAACTCGGAGCACCGCTGCGAGAGAATTCAGAGTTAGCTTTTAGAAGAAAATGTTTTGTCTAAGTGGCACTGCGCAGTGAATCCACAGGTTTGAAAATTCGTTCTGAAATAGACAGAAAATAATATGATTAAATATGATAGGAAGCACATATGCAAAGAAAGAGGCACAATACATCCGAATGCTACAATTAGAATCTTTTCATCAAGTTGCAGGACCTCTACATTAAGTTTCGGTCAAAAACTCAAATTACATACGATAGTTATCATCTACCAATTTTGCCAACCAACCTGGCTTACATAGAAAAGATGAAATATATAAATGAGGGTGCCGCTTGGGCTACCCTTTTTTCTAACTGCTAGCTCTAAAAACTAGGAAACTAAGTGGTATACATTAGAGACTCTTCACATGGTGCTTTCCAAAAATAGACAATAATCATGTCTGTTTACACATGACTGTTCGCAAATTTTCCACGAGGATATGATCATCGTTCAGGTCTCGATATGAGGAAAAGATGTGTCAGTATTTCCCTTTGATCAGATGTCTGAGCGGATAGGTGTCTTCCAGGAACTTGTTATCTGCTATAACGGCTTTGATTTATCTTGGGCACTCATTTGCTAGGAAAAATTTGTGTGGAAAGTGGTTGACATTTGATGGTCATGGTCGTTATCAAAATGGTAGAGTGCTTTAGGGAAACATGTCCTTCAAAAATACCAAGATTTGTCTTATGTTTGCGGATGCAGAGACGAATGCCAGCTAAACTTGTTTTTTCTGCGCATTGGCGAGAGCAGCACGGGCTTCCTTCTCGGTTGCTTTACATTCCCTGGAATGTTTTGTATGTCTTTCCTTTGACAGACTCGGTGCCTCGCACAGCTGTACAATGGTGTATTGTGCCTCTCTGAGCTGTATTTTTAGCCATGCCACGTTCCCTTCACGACCTTGCGTTGTTGATGCTTCCATAATCTTTGTCGCTACCCGTCGCCTCAACTCCATGTTTTCCTGGTAGAGTTCAGCGATAGCCAGCTTTGTCTGCTTTAATTGTTGACATGGATCTTGATCATTCCCTCTTGTGGTATCCATTTACCTTGTTTTTTTGTTGCTTTCGTGTCTCGATCCTCCAGGAGGCTCCAGTCGGATGGCGCGCATGAGTCATTCTTTGGCCACCGATCTGGCACACGGCTCTTCTGAAACTCGGGCTTCCCGGCTTCCTTGTTCTTCCTTGGCCTACCCCTTCTCTGAGGTATTTTTTGTTGGGGAGACGGGGCTTATGTTGTCTTTCCTCCCTGTGCAAGTCTTTCTGCTTCAGGTTCCGCGTGATTTGATCTGATCGTCTCTATGGGTAAAGGAATAACTCATTTCATGTCTTTGGGAATGCTTGTTGCAGGTGAGAAATAATCCCGGTAGTTTTGGGGCTTGGAAATGGTAATTATGTTTCTCTACGCATCTTTACTTATGCTTTGGGAGGTTTCCATGGCACGACTAGTATGTATTATGCGCGTGGTGTATCCAACAAATGCACAGGGAGGAAATTTCGACCAACTTGAACTGGCAAGGGAAATTGAAAATAGAGTGCGGACCTAGTTTCACGACTGAAATGGGTGTCGAGCATCTTGAAATTTATAACAAGTCGGGAAGAAAGAGGAATCATGTCAAAGAATAGTGAATTCATGGTGATGAGATGTTTTGAATCGAATTGAAGATGTTCCATGGCACATCCCTGCATGTAGAACACAGGCAATAAGGTTTGCAAGGCATGCATGATACGAACGCCATGATTTTTCATTCCCTTGACCTTTATGATGAACTGATAATAGCATTTTCACTTGTTGATGCGACTTCCATTAACTACTTGACTCGACCTAGGGCACGTAGAGACTGATTTATTAACAGGACTCAACTCTTTGGAAGAGACATACCCATACCACTTACTCATGTTTCGACTTTGACATCCCTTTCTGTTTCCAAGGGCCAACCGGCCACTTGCTGATTTTGACCCCATGGTGCAACGTACCTGACTTCACATGTTTGGGTGCATGGCCATAACATGTTTGGGTGCATGGGCCATAACCCGACTAAAATCAACTCTAAATGGAAAGAAAAGTGGCGGCGCTAATAGTATACATGTCATATATGGAAATGTTAGCTTTTTTTTTC
>CBVK0100912013.1:0-10330 GCA_900067695.1 Picea abies | reverse complement strand
TATATAAATAACCAACCCCTCTCTATCCCTCACTCTGTATCCCCCTCCCTCTCTCACTCACTGTAGATCAAATAGAAATATGCATAGTAGAAATTTGAGGTATATGATATCATTCTATTAATCATATCGATCATTATTTTATTTGATTCAAACAATTTTCAGTGCATTCCCAAACAAAAAAAAAGGGTTTCGTAGTTACCTTCAGTATTGGAAGCCCTAATTTCCTGATTGTTCTTTTGTTTTCTCCTTCTATATTTCACAAGACGATTTTTTTTTAAGCACAATTTCTTTGTAGGGTTTGGTTATTTATATATGGGTGTTTCTTGTGCATTGCAATGAAACCACTCATTGTATTGGATCCTAAAACCTCATGTTGTTATCGGTTTTTTATTAAAAAAAAACACCTTCGCAGTGATCGGTACACTATTTACATAGTAAGTGCACTATAGCGTACTTGTTTGTAAACAACAATGCTATATTTCAATTAAATTTTTTTAATTTCCGTGGTGTGTATTTTACCAAAACATGCATCGTGACACCTTTATTACAAAGTGCATCATTGAGTTTAAAATAGAAAAATTACGGTTTTATATGGAAATTGTCATTTCTTAAATTTATTTAGTGCTCAATGATGCGTAGTAAATAGTACTTAGGAAGTCGTGCTTTTCTTAATTCATAAAGCACCAATTGAATATAAAATTTTGTAAAGCATTTTCAATTTCACAACAACACCGTTATACTATACCAGTGTGTATATGTATTTATGATGCTTTGGTTCATACATATTTTGTGAAGACCTTGGTGCAAATTATCTTAATATACGCATTAGGTTCTTATTTGTTTTTTAAATAATAGTTTTTATATCTTTTTTTTCCAGGGAGATTTTGAAAATTCCAAGGGATAAACAAGGGGAAAACAAAGACATGTCGGTAGGGATGTCCAAAAAAGTGTAGAAGAAGATGTTAAAAGAAATGAACATAATTTCATTGCAAGACAAACCATCCCAACAACAATGTGCATCAGAGGCATGTAATCATTTTTTTATTCTTTTATATACGTTGAATTTAAGTATCGTGTGAAATACTAATTTTCAATTGTTTTGTTGCAGGAAAAAATAAAATGGAATCCATTCATCACACGAGACATGACGTCGAGAAATAAAATGGTTGATCACAAAATTTGTGAGTATTTAAGTTTTCAACCTTTCTTAAGATTTGATGTTTTTTGTGATATTTATATTTAAATCATTAATTTACATTTTCCCTTGGATGTCTTCTACTAGGTGCTAACATACAAAGAGAATCCAACCCATGAATTGATAAAAAATGGCTTAAGTATGTGTTGTGAGTATATGTTGAGGAATGAAAGTTTAATTGAACAATTTGTAAGTAGCTATGTTGTTTAACTTTCCTTGTTTTATAATTAATGAAAAACCAATAAAATTGTGTATTGATTATAACGACTATTCTTTGTCATGTCGTATTAAACATGCGGGAAACAAAGTATGGCATGCAGACATCAAAGGAGATTTTGAGAGAATTCATGAAGCATGAATTTGAAAGAATGTGTATTGTATGAAAGACTTGGTGCTAAGGTATGTTTTTTTTATCTATGCAATCATGTATATTCTACTATATATGTAAATGTAGATATACTTATTACAATTTATTTCTATGTTTGTAGATGGAAGATGAAGGGGTATAACATAAAAAACAAGTTGATCATCAAGAAAACCTTATGTTTAAAAAAAAAGTACTATATCACCTACAAATACTGAAGAAATGAGGCATGCACGCAACTTGAGAAATGCCAACCATTCAACTGATGAATGGCCATCAATATAACTTAATGTTCCTGCAAGTTTTATGTTCTGGAACATTTATCTCTGAAAATCAGGGGTTTTGTTTAACATACTAGACATATTGCACCAATTGCATGAGGACATGTTACCAATAAGTGTAAAAATCACAAATTGGTTTCAATTTGATTATTGTACTACATCAGTACATTGCCCCTTTTTGTATGACAATGAGTCTCTTATTCATATATAATAAAATGATTTTCTTATTTCATTGCATTGTCGAATGTTGTAAAATGTTGTGTTCCTGAATAAATAATATGTGGATTATTTACATTGATACAAGCAACATAGGTTTAATTGGTTGGATAACACATTAATGCAATAACATAAATATAAAACAATATTATTACAAAAAAATATTTGATTTTGAAATAATTAATTGAAAATTTGTAAAAAACAATTAATTAAAATATATACATATCACTGCATTGTATTCTTGTTAACTCAGTAGAGCCATAATATCGACATCATTGCATTTTGAGGATTCATATGTACCGATACATATTAATAAAAAAATGCATCGACATGTACTATTGAGAAAACACACCATTATGTAAACGATATAATGTAAAATAATATTTATCGTTTCAAAATTGTATGGTGCTCATGTTTGAAATATTAATCGGGGCACTAAATTTTTTATCGTACCGGTGCATTATCTTTATTACTCACACCATAGAACTAATTATTATTTACACATCAAGGCCTTTACTATATTATACGCATTGGCGCATACTAAAATTAATGTTGCCAGCATATTGGTACATACTAATTATATAAGTATCAAGGCACATTCTATATTAAATGCCCCAGGTCTCAGAATAACATTATCGTATCAGGGCTAACTATCGCTTAACGACACTGGAACATACTAATTCTAAAGTGCATCAGTTCTATCTGTAACCTCATTGCATGGGTGTACAAATGCCAAAGCACACTGGTACATCATAAGAGAAGCACGTGGACCAGGTGCGTAGTAATTATAAGGGCATCAATGCTCTATATACGATGAAAAAGGAGAAACCGATGCACATTATTTATAAATGCACCGGGCGTGTTTTTATTATATTCAGTTCTAAGGCATTTTTATTATATTACTGTGTCAATGCGTTTCATTGTATTAACACAATGGTGCATATTTTTCAATACCACACATGTTCATTTTGACAAGAAACAAACCAAAAAAAAACCTCCACTCTAATCTTCACCCACCCAATTTTTTTTAGTTATATAGAACATCCGCTAAAACTCCTGCATCCAATAAAGGAGGTTGTAGAAGAGTTTTTTTTTAAAATTTTGCCAAATTTTGTTACACTAAAAACCTATGCTAGAAGGTGTTCTCCTTGTAGTGAGAATAACTGACCAATTATTTTATCGATTAACATAAAAATAAAAAAGCTAATATAGAAACTCATCAAGATATTCAAGCCAAACCCCTCAATAGGCCCAAATAATCCTACCTAAAAGTAATATTGTACATCTTTTTGGCTCCTTTGTATTCATAATTTGGGTTGATAGAGGTGCAAAGCTTTAGAAGAATCTCCAAGAAGTTGTTGAAGATGAAATGTCTTGATATGTGTAAGGATGGGTGAACATATAGAGGTAATTTTAAGGATTTCTATGTAAGCATATCTTTTTTTTTTCTTTCGTTTATTTGTGGTTTGTCAGTACCCTACAAGATAATGAAGCAAATGTAGACACATATCATTCCAACCATTGTATTTGGCACATTGGTTTCCCCTGCAAGGGAGATATCACTAAGTCCCCAAACTGTGCAACATAATCCATACCCAAATATGATGTAATGATAGGATTACACACATAATTATTGATCTTGGATATACCCTCAATCTTCACTCATGCCTCAATATGAGTTATGAGAAATAAGTTACAACATTTACAAGTTGCAATTTCCACTCTTTTATTGCTATATAAATATGTTTATTACTTTCTGAGAAATTTTAGTTCCCAAATCAAAATTTTGGGTTGACAGATGTCTTCTACTTTTTAATACCTTTCCAACGACCATCCTTTTTCTCAAATCCAAGTTTCAAACTAAAATTTATGGTCCAGAGAATTTTTGATTGTTTTTCCCAATTTATCCATGTATGCTACATGTGTCTTATTTCTCTCTCAACACATTTTCACGTACCCAAATTCCAAATATGGATCCATGGTTGTCTTCTATGGCTCATAATATTTTCATAGACTACTCATGTGCCCCAAACAAACTTGTGAGAAAGGATTTATGCCCTTTGGAAGTAATCTGGCACTGAAATTTTACCCTTACTGTTTGTTTTGTAACTTTCTCATACGAGCTCTGTTTTGCGCCCGGGATAGCTCATTGGATAGCTCTCTCTGAGTTCTTTTATTTGATATACAAAAACAAAGTGTGCCTTGGTACACTCTATTCTTGTGTGTTGGGAACATGCCTATTTTGGGAAGAAAATCTATTTTGGGTGCGAGCCTATTTTTGGGAGAAACATTTCTTTTGGGAACATGCCTATTTTTGGAGAGAAATACCTACTTTTGGAGTGCACACAATAGGTGGTACAAAAGAAACATGCATAAAAAGAAGGAAAAGAAATATGTAGGAGGAAAAATAATGTGGCGCACATGCAAACATTCCTAATCGTGATAGGGTTAAGTTTTTTGACAAACATTGGCTATAAGCCTATAAATTAGTATAAACAAGGACATATGAGGGCTAGTAAAGAGAGGAAAAACTGAGAGAGGAAAAGAGAGAAGGGTGATAAGTTGATAATTGTAAGCAAGTTTTGTTATGGTTCTTGTGGTAAAGTCAAATAAGTTAGTATTTGAGGGTGAGGTCATAGACTGAGGAGCCTGGTGTGATCTAGTTAGCCTCACAGAGGGTGCTTACCTCATTTTGATTATATTACTGAAGATGTAATGCACACAACACAAGATTTTGTCGAAGAATAAATAAAAGAGTAGAGAAGCCAGATCTTTCTGGACATAGTCTTAGGAGGGAGTGAACCATGGTAAACCTTGTGTTATATGTGATTGTTAATGAATGCTTTACTTTTATATTAATCAATAGTTCAAGAATGAATGGTTAAAGTAGTTATATTGACATGCATGTATAGGTTTAAAGATGAATGAATAATAGAAGTAGATGAATGATTAACAAGGATAATGTATAAGGAAAAAAGAATCCAACCACAATCTCCACTCATTCCTAGACCACAAACACCTGAGTATTGTAGTCCCCCATAAAAGCTATCTCGGGTGAGACTGCATTGTGCACCCTCTGCGCAGCGTTGCCTTCTGGTTTACTAGGAGGGCCTATAGTTTTGAGGGTTTTGTTGGAAACTTGTTTGAGATAAAAACCTGGGTCAGCCCAAGAAGTAACCAACAAATGGTTCCGTTTCTGACTGGAACTGCACAAGATTGAGTGGATTGAATCTATGGAAGAAAAGCGTAGAGAATGAAAGTATATAAGGGAATGTTTAGGCCATGGAATCCAACGAAGGAGGAGATTCAAATATGGTTGAGAAAAAAGGAACTCGAGTTTGTGCAGAAGGAAAACATAAACCCTAAGTTAACACCACACAAATATCTTGACAAATACGTGTTTAGCGACTTGCATGAGGTATTTTTTTGTGATTTCCCGCATTTTTTGCAGGAGTGGTTATTAAGGTTAAAGGAATACCACCCTATGAATTAGATTAGACAGCTAGAGTGGAATCCTATGGAGATCATGCAGTTACATCAAGTTAATAACAAATTCATGCATGCATTAGATTTCTAGTTAGCAAATATTGTTGCAGGGTTTATCACTGAATTTGCAGTAGATACCACGAAGTCCTACACCAAAACAAAGAAGGATTTTATAAAGGGACCTAGAGGTAGGTACATTAGATCGTTGTATACTTCAATCAAGATATTATTGTATGAAAACAATGTGATCACCATGGAATTAGACAACTAAACTTCCATGTGTGCATGGGGGAAGGGGGGGAAGCACTAACATGAGGTTGAGATATGGACATGGAGATGGATAAGGGAAAAAATAAGGAGGCTATGGAAATAATCATGATGTAAGAGGACCAGATAAAGAAGATAATGGAAAAAGTTGGAAAGATGCGCAACAAAATACCTTACCAATATAAAATGAATAACAAGAAGAGAGCCATAGATGAAAGAGAGGGCTTGGTGAGCGATGAAGAAGAGGTAGATGATCTATAGGCTATGGAGAATATTGAGAAAATCCTGCATGCAACATATGAAAGGAAAACAAGAGGTCCAGGTTCAAGAACATAAGGCATAAATCCAATCCAGATCACCGTCAGTGTGGAACCTACAACCCCATGTGTGACTAATACACCCAAAAGAACACAAGCATTTAGAAAACTAAATTTTAGTGGAAGAAACGCAATAGGGCATGGATCCAATCAAGGATAATCAACTGGGGGAGAAAGTTCAAGAAGTAACAATAAATTATCTACACCACATGGAGGTAGTAGTTCGACATAGTTCAAAATGGCAGGTCATGATCCCATGATCAGATTACCAAAATTTATGGGAGAGGCATCAAAGGACGTGGAAAAACACTTATTCATCTGTGGGAATATTTGGGAATCAAAGAATATAATATACAAAGATACAAATATCACGCATTTATCTATCAAACTAAGAGATCAAACTCTAGATTGGTACATGAGCCTAGATGTAAAAAGTCCACAGGGAGTACCAAAGACTATTGCAGACGTGAAAAAACTACTGGTAAATGAATTTTAGAAGCCAAGATTAGAAGACTAGTACATGAATGAAATGATTGAAATCAGGAAGAAACTAGGTGAGTCTTTTTGGGATATTGATCAGAGGTTCAAACGTTTGAAAGGTAAGTTGAAATATGCAATTACTGACATGCAACATAGGCACTGATTTGTGAACTCACTGTTACCACACTTGAATTATCCTTTAAGACAAAAAAAGTTCCAAACTCAGGAAGAGGCTTTGCAGGAATCCATGTAACTAGAAGAGAACCAATATCGGGAGATAGATCCAACAATAGAGGAGTTGAAGGAGGATTTGAAGATTTTAACATTTCAACTTAACCATCATAAAGGAAGATCCAACAATAGAGGAGTTGAAGGAGGATTTGAAGATTTTAACATTTCAACTTAACCATCATAAAGGAAAAGAGAAAAGAGAAGTTGTTTGGTGTACTCTATGCAGGACACAAGGACACCATAAGAATGAATGTCCAACTTTTGTGCAGTACTTGGAAACAAGGGTGTCGAACCCCTTTCCAATAGGAGGACCATAGTGTGATATTTTTAAGACACATGGGAATGATCCATATCATTTTCCGATGAATCAAAAGTATAAGAAAATAACAAAAATTTCATATTGCAATCTTTTCAAATTAGTGGGTCACGATGATAAGGATTTTAGAACGCTGGAACTGATGAGAGAAATAACTTTAGACACTTACAAGGTGCAAGCAGAGATGATGATAGGACAATATGAACCTCAGTGTAGCCAGGTTCCACCACCATACAAAAATGTGTAGCCACAATACAACAATGCTCAACCATAGTATAATGACGCACAGTATACCCATGTACCTCAATACAACGCACCATGAGGAGATCGAGGTGGATACAAAGGTGGAGGAAGAGGCATAGAAGGATTTGGGTGAGGAATATGACCAATAGTGTGCTACAAATTCCAACAGCCAAGAAATTATGAAAGGGATTTTCCACTTCCACTGATGACATGTATGTATTGTCGCATAGCAGACCATGAAACATAATATTTCCCAACACTCTTGGGAAAGATCCAGGAAAAAAGGAACCATAACAACCAAAATTTCCAGTGGATTTATGTAGAAGCCATAGATGATGGGATAACATCAATATAGTTACTTGAGGAGGAGATAACATAGGAGTTGATGCAACAAAACAAGATCCAACTCAACAAAAATGGGTCAAGAAGAATACTGAGCCACATAAGCAGTTTGACGCGTGAAAAGAAAATGAAACATTTAAGGAGGACATATAGTATATTTTCAAGCAGAATGTTGCGTCTACATCAGTTGTGCAGGAAACTTAGGACCCACCAATGTATGAGATGTCAGCTTCAATGAACCATACCAGTGAAGGAAAACATTTAGAGTAAGTAAGTACCATAAAGATTTTTCTGCAATATTGTGTTAAGTTATTTAATGATCCATCATCTGTTAAGGTCTTACAAAATCTTCTATAAAGATGCAACACATAGGTAGAAGGGAATTTTGAGCAGAAAACAATCAATCATATCCATACAAGAAGAAGGACAAGTAGAGAATTTTGGATAAATTCCAACATTGGGGATTTCAACATGGGAGATATTATACTGGATTTAGGCTATGAAGTAAATGTATTTCCTAATAAGAAATGGAAGTGTATGGGAGAACCCACATCAATCTATTCACCTGTCTAGTTGAAACTAGAAAATCAACACAAAGTGTTACCTATTGGAAGGCTTAAATGTGTGACAAGAGATTTGGATGGAGTGTGCACTATGATAGATTTTGAGTGATAGAGATAGTAGATGGGACAAGACCTTACCCAACATTACTTGGATTAGATTGGGAATTTGATAACCAGTCTATAATCAACCTAAAGAGAAGGAAAATGAATTTTGAATCATGTGAATATAGAATCATTGCACCATTGGATCCTTCAGAAGGAGAAATGGTTGTAGACATGACTTGTTTGGATCTAGAAGAAATAAACCAGTTCTACAAAACCACCACACGAGAAGAGGATTATGTCAATCCTACTACATAGAGGGTACTAAAATAGAGGAACATTACATCATGTGCTTCTGAACCAGACACAGGATTGGAGAATGTGAAACAAAGATTACATGAATTTTTCACGAGGTGTGCAAGAATAGACTACACAGTAAGATGGGTGGGTACAAAGATAAGGGAACCTCCCAGTTTTCATGGGATAAACGATTTGGAGAAATTATTGACATAATATGAGGTGGAATTTTTGGAAAATTAGGGGCTCTTATCCCTGGATATTGCACTCAAGGAAACACCTGTAAGATAGTGGGGTGTGCACAAATAAACAATTCAGGACTTGTGTCAATGTAAACAAATACTACACATTAGATTTGGTGTAGAAAAGGGGAGCAATACAGTGAAGAAGTATGATGGGTAAGGAACACTAGTTGAACACATGGAGAAGTGAAGAACACAATGGAGGATCACACCATCATAAGAATGGCCTCATCATTTTATTCATACATTGGAAGGGATCCCAGGGAATACATTGGAAGGGATCCCAGGGAACTGGTACATAGATCAGGAGATGTGCAGAGGCACTATATAGTGTACAAGATTATAAAAGAAGTTTGTAGTAACCTTCTCATTCGAGCATGAGAACCCCAACATTGATTCAACGTTGAATCTGATAAGGGAGTGATATTTGTTTATGAGCTAGAGGTTGAAATCATAATAGAATATCAACAACAAAACAAATAGACAGTTAGAGAGTTACTCTCCTGTTACCTTATTGAAGAGGAAGCACCAAATGAAGATGATCTACGTAACATTTAGATCACAGATATTGAAGGTGAGAGAGAGGTGGAAGGTCCATCTCTGGAGTCATAGGCATTTGTTGCACCAATAAAAGTTAATAACGTCAACATTGGGATGAATGACAATCCTAAAATGGAAAGTATTGGAGACTATTGGGATGATAAAACACTAGAAAGAATAATAGAGTTACTGGGTGAAGACAGTGACCTATTTCCAACAACCTTTATAGAGATCAAAGGCATAACAGGGGATTTAGGTGAGATGAAGATACCCCTCAAACTTGAGTCTAGACCCGTTAGACAAAGACCTTACAGAATGAGTCCAATGTATAAGCATAAAGTGAAAGATGAAATTGACTAAATGTTGGAAGCTGGTATTATAGAACTAGTAGAGAAATTTGAATGGATCAACCCCATGGTAGTCTAGGAAAATAAACAAGGGGGGATTAAGATTTGTGTATATTTGAGGAAACTCAATGATGTTTTCTTACATGACCCTTTCCCTACCCTTTTGACAGATGAGGTCCTGGAGACTGTGGGAGGCCGGGAAGCATAGTCATTCATAGATGAATTCTCAGGATACCATCAGATAAAAATATCTCTAGAGGATAGGTATAAGACTACTTTTGCTATAGAATGGGGATTCTACCAATATACAGTCATGTCGTTTGGATTGAAGAATGCACCAACTATATTTTCAAGGGTAGTCATAGATGATTTTAAGGAATCCATACATTCATTTCTGGAAGTATATATGGATGATTGGACTGTGTGTATTATTTTGAAAGACCATGTAGAAGTGTTAGGACTAATGTTGGAAAGATGCAGGCAATGTTAGATATCATTAAACATAAAGAAATGCATTTTTGGTACACCTTTTGGGATATTGTTGGGACATATAGTGTGTAG